>MU204420.1:13461281-13471281 GCA_017309775.1 Paedocypris sp. Pulau Singkep
ACACACACACACACACACACACACACACACACACTCTTACTCAATCTCTCTCTCTACCACACATATGCATACTTGCTCTCACAAATACACAAACGCACATACACTTGCCCAATCACTCTCTCCCACACATCACAGGCATACACAAACACACATTCACTAACACACGCATACACAAACACACATACATACACACACACACACACACACACTCGCTCAATCGCTCTCTCCCACACACACACGCATACACAAACACACATTCACTCTCACACACACACACACACGCGCACACACACACTCATCCTCTCTCTCTCTCTCTCTCACACACACACACACACACGCACTCATCCACTCTCTCTCTCTCTCTCTCTCTCACACACACACTTACACTCACTCTCTCTTTCACTCCGTGAGTGTGTAGTAACCGCGCGCGCGTGTGTGTGTGTGTGTGTGCTGGTACTCACGCGGGTAACGGTATCTCCGCTCGGGACCCCCGCACCTCCATCACACTCCAGCAGCCGCTCAGCGCGTACACGAGGAGCCAGTGCGCGCGCACCACCGCTGTCCTCCGGATCCGCTGCATCCTGCTCGGGTTCCTCAGGAGGTTCTTCACGCCGCGGTGACTGACCCCTCGAGCCGCGCAGCTTCCGGTCACTGACGCCGCTGGTGGAGGCAGAAGTTTCGGCGGAGGATCTGACGCGCGCGCGCGTGTGTGTGTGTGTGTGTGAGTGCGCGCGCGCGTGTGTGTGCGTATGTGGACCCCGGCGCTGCTTCAGCACGCGAGCGCGTTCACGAAACAAGCTGATGCGAAACTTTAGCTGGTCGCGCGCGCGCGCGCGCGTGTGTGTGTGTGTGTGTTAAAATACTCCACTGATCACACACATGACGCTCATCTCCAGTCGCTCCGTGCGGTCCAGATTTAGATTCATGAGAAACAGAGAGCGACAATCGTTTTAATAGCGACTGGAGGGGTGTGTGCGTGTGTGTGTGTGTGGGGGGGGGGGGGTATAGGGGGGTATGGGGGGCATCAGGAACGACACCGGACGCGGACACACCGACAAAGATCAGGAACAATTATGTATTTTTTTTTGTCTTTTTGATTTGGTTTGGATTGTTCTTTATATAATCTTCGTGTATTTCATTGCAAGGGTATTGTTGTGTTTTTTGAAAGTTTTGTAAATGTTTTGTAAAATTATTTTCTCTAACAATAAAAAAAAAAAAACATGGATGAAATGCGCAGACTGAAGTGCCACTTGCGCTCAATTAACGCGCAGACACGCCCACACGCTAGGCTCATGGGCAGGTGTAAGGTACTTAGTACCTCGTTACTTTACTTAAGTATGTATTTGGCTACATGGTACTTGTACTGAGTATCAAAATATAAGCAACTTTTACTCTCTACTCCACTGCATTTGTGATTGAGTAATTGTACTTTTCACTAGACTACATTTGAATGGACACTTATCGTTGTGCGCGACAAACCATAATCGATTTTTATCGCGGTTAATTTCTCGGGCGAACGAGGTGATTTTGCCATAGACTGCTGAAGATACAGCTAGATAATTGTGAATTAGAAACCACATCAACGTGAATTTCATTTATTTATTTTGCACATTTGAGTTTTGAGACTGACTTTTTGTTCTTTATTTATTTATTTTTTTTACCATTTATCAGTGTTAAATTTAGTTTCACGAATTTTCACATTTGTTAATTTTAGCCTTAAAGTATGAGTAAAATACAGTTCTTTTAAAATTTGGTACTTTGCTACTTTCACTAAATCTTTTTCATAGTGGTGACTTTTCACTTGTATTGGAATAACGTATACAGTACTTTTACTCAAGTATGGTTGTCTGGTACTTCTTACACTAGAAACAAGTGTGTGTGTGTGTGTGTGTGTATGTGTGTGTGTGTGTGTGTGTGTGTGTGTGAGGATCAAGCTATGGCTCTCTGATCAGGAGGGTCACGTCCTCACTCAGATTTCCTCGTGTCTGTGTGACAGCGATTAGAAGAAATGGCCTCGGTCCCAGAATTCCTGAAGGACTCGTCCGTCCGGTTCTCCTCACAGCTGTGGTGGGTCCGTCACGTGACGTCACCCGCGGCACCGCCAGCTGACCGCGTACATCTGTGCCGCACAACCACCAGACTCTTCCTCCTCTTCATCATCATCGTCTGACTAAAGAAAAAGCTAAACAAATAGGAAAAGAAAAGAATAGAAAAAGCATTTGAATACTGTTTTCTTCAAAAAATATGGATAATAACAGAAGAAAGAGGCTGTGAATGTAACGGAGTTATATGTTTAGCTATGAATCCTTTTAAATTGAGCTTTTCAATTATTTATTTTATTATTGTTCGACTGTTGTAGTGTGGAGGAACTGCAGGTAGGGGGCATCATAGCGTCAGCGTGCGGAAACTCATGCAACATTTAGCAATCTGGATATGCCGAAATTTATTACATTTGGAACTAAATTAAATCACGTATTGCGGTTAAAAATAATTCGGTCGTTTTGGTTGAAATATTTCTAAATTACAGGGATGCCCCCGTCCTGCAGCAAACGAATAAAAGTTGTTTCCTTCACATTACAGTCATTCTGCGCGTCGTTTGTTCGTTTTGAGTGAATGGAGGACGGGGCAGTAAAGACAAGGCCCGTCACATGACGCTCTCCTGCTCCTGTACGACTGGACTCATGGACTCAGGAAGATCTCACCGAGTGCAGAACCTTCTCCTCTTCTCTAAAACCACAGGAACACCAGAGAAGAGCGTGCTGAAGTCACGTGACCCACAGAGACACCCTCTGAACCCGGTCTCGCTGTGGCTCCGCCCCCGTCACGCCCTTATCTCAGGGAAGGTAACTCCCATTTTGTCTGAGTTTCTAAAGCTGTGCACTTTGAAAAGATGGTCAGGACCTTGTGGACTTCAAGGCTGAGGCGGCTGACCTGATGAAGAGGCTGGACGGCGTGTTTAGTTTAGACCACAGACCAGGTGTGTGTGTGTGTGAAGAGCTTCTGACGCTCTGCTGGAGGCGCAATCTTCTACTCGCACACGCTCCACACGCACCTGAAGCTCAACTCAACTCAATTTCTTTGGAACCTGCAACCCAGGATGATACCTGTGTGTGTGTGTGTGTGTGTGAGAGAGACTGGTAAAAAACTACGGAGACACACACACTCTCTCTGGAGCAGGGGTCAGTCTCACACACACACAGACACGCACACACTGGCTTTCTTACACACTCACTCTCTGTCACACACACACACTGCGGTCCAGCTCAGTATTGGCCGGTCAGAAGGACTGAAGGTTCCGTGTGGTCACTTCAGCTGAGGGACGGTCAGTTCAGCGGTCGGTCAGCAGCTGGTTTTCACTGCAACTTGATTTTTACAAGCGCATAAATGATGTTTTATCTGTAGAGAAGCGGTGGCACAGAGTGACGGACACACACTGATCATTCCTTACATTTATTCAGTCCTATTCCATACAAAAGAACATCTCAATATCCACTCGGAGCAGGTTTAGGCCCAAAAAAAATGAAAAATGACCCAAAAAAAGTCTCATTACAAAACCCAGGGGGAAACCACCATGTTATTTAGAATTTAAAGGTCCTTCGTCCTCTTAGCATTAATATATATATCTATCTATCAGAGACGGTGGCAGGAGCAGTGGATCACACACACACACACACACACACACACACACACGACACGAAGAGTAGAAAACCCTCGCACGCGACGCCGTCTGTGCAAAGACCAACAGCTCGTAAACGCTTCTCTCAACGGGAAAGTTCAGGCTGTCGCAGTGCAAGTTCATAAAAATAATGCATATTTTATTCTTCTTACCAGTAATTGCTACGAAAGTACAATGTGGCAAGAATGTGCATTGGTCCGATTGAAAGATCCAGTAAAAAAGATATGAAGACGTGTTCTTCTCTCACACACATCTACTCAGAGAAAAGCCCTTTCAGAAGTGCAGATGAGTGACGCGGAACACACACACGCTTGATTGCATTTATATCAAAGTGGGGTCCCACCATTGACACACACACACACACACACACACACACTCGATGGCAACTTCAGTCTAGAATCCCATCGAGACCTTCAAACTCAAAGTCCTGCCAAAGTCCCCACAAGTGACCACAGGACCCCACTGACCTGACTACCACTACACACTCTCACACACTCACACTCGTGTAAAAACGCGCGCACACACTCGGATCGGATATGTTTTGAGGTGATTCTAATGATGTCACTACAGAGGAAGTGAAGACCGGTCGATATTGCTCACTATCTCCACGTCACACGCGTCCTTCACTGCGTTTCCCTGAAAACAAGCCCTAGTGAACTCTTACACACGCAGTAAAACACTAACTCTAACGCCGTCAGGGTCACGAGCTAAACCACTCACGAGGAAACGGCTGTTGTGGGCTCAACTTGCACTTAACAGATGTCTGAACCAGAACGAAATAAAATGAAGATGTCAATATAAAAGATAAGACACTGCGATATTTTCGGGTGTACGCGGTAGGTCCAAAAACATTTTGAACATTTTTTTCCACACACACAAAGAAAAGACATTTTCTAAAACATGAATGAAACATTAAATATGACTTATCGTGATAATTACAACTAGAAAAGGACTTTGCATGAAGCTTTTTTTTTTATGGCTTTTGTTCGGGAACGTTCTCCTCAGACGAAGGACGTGGATGGCGCTGACCTTTCCTGCACAGAACACACGGCACGACACAGACGGTGGTCCCGCCGAAGCCCACACCGACACAAACACTTGCATATCACACACCGACACGCCTCTGTTCTACGTTTCACAAAAGAGGAAAGATGCATATGAGCAACCAAATAAAGGCAAAGGAGCGAACAGAGAACAGAGTACAGTACCTATGAAGACCACGCCTCTCTCTAGAGTGGCAGAACATCAAATATTGCTGATCTCCTTCTGCGCAGGAGACAAACACTGAGGGTGTCTGGACAGGCGCTGGACGAGAGATTGGGCCACACGCAGCTTTGCATTAGCTCATGCCTGATACTGTGTGAGGTAACGCCCCGCGCTTCTGAAGGCACTTCTTCAGGTAGTAGCTGATCACGGAGGACGGCTGGAGCAGCGCTATAAGGTGGTGATGCAGATCATCTCGTCCGCCAGCTCCTCCTCGTATCGCGGCACGGCCGCAGGCTCCGCCTCCTCGTCACTGTAACTGGTGGAGACGTCGGGCACCTCGGGCTCTCCGCGCCGCAGCATCGGGAACACGCCGCCGTTCAGCAGATGACTCGCCGCGCTCTCCATTTCATCGATGGTCATCTCGCACGCGTCCGCGATCTCGTGCTTGGTGGCGGCCACAAACTTCGGGTCCTTGGCATAAAGACCCAGTCCTTCTGAAATCAAGACCTGACGGAACACAACACGGGCTTCGCATGGGCGTGGTCAGAGGCGCGGTCACGTGTTTGTGAGGGACTCACCGCCTCGACCAGGCTGGTGGCGCTGCCCCTCTTCTGCTGGTACTGGCTCCTGTACTCGGGAGGAACCTGCAGGTGAACCGGTGAGTAGTTGGTGTGCTGGAACTCTGGGTCGTCTGTGTACCACGAGCTGTTGCGCACACAGGGCCGAACGCCGTCCACGCGGATCAGCGGCGTGTAGTAGGACGAGCGATCTCTCCTGGCGGGCGTGAGAGGAGGAGATGCCCATGAACGAGTAGAGCGGGTGGGTGATGCTCGGTGAGCCCTGCTGGAGTCCAGACCTGCCACAGCCATCACCTACAGAGACATCATCACATCATCACCTACAGAGACATCATCACACCATCACCTACAGAGACATCATCACATCATCACCTACAGAGACATCATCACATCATCACCTACAGAGACATCATCACATCATCATATACAGAGACATCATCACCTACAGAGACATCATCACCTACAGAGACATCATCACCTACAGAGACATCATCACATCATCACCTACAGAGACATCATCACCTACAGAGACATCATCATATCATCACCTACAGAGACATCATCATCTACAGAACCGTCATCATATCATCACCCATAGAACAGTCATCACCTACAGAAACACCAAAAAAGTGTGAGAACAACTGTCCTACAGAACCATCACCACAAAGTGAAACTCTCCGTCAAAAAGTCCTTCCTTGCACTTGGTTGGTTACAAGCAGAGCACAATATTGATAGGGCCCCCCAATCTCACTTACTTGACTTCACTATATATATATTTATACACACATATATATTAACATATATATATATATATATATAGGATTTTATATAGTGTAACCTGGTGCTGCATCAGGTGAAGAGGAAGAGCTGTTCGCTGGTGAGGAAGGTCGTCTTGACTGCTCTGTCTGCGCAGACACTCAAAGTTGAAGGAGGGTCTGCGGTGGCCTGTGGGAGGAGACTAATGTTGGAGCAGATAGAGCAGAAGCCCAGAAGAAGAATGAGAGCTGAGGGCAGATGCAACACCATCACTGGCGATCACTGATCGTAGACACAGAGACCTGATCGTAGACGCAGAGACCGGATCGCAGACGCAGAGACCTGATCGTAGACGCAGAGACCTGATCGTAGACGCAGAGACCTGATCGTAGACGCAGAGACCGGATCGCAGACGCAGAGACCTGATCGTAGACGCAGAGACCTGATCGTAGACGCAGAGACCGGATCGTAGACGCAGAGAACTGATCGTAGACGCAGAGACCGGATCGCAGACGCAGAGAACTGATCGTAGACACAGAGACTGGATCGCAGACGCAGAGACTGGATCGCAGACGCAGAGAAATGATTGTAGACGCAGAGAACTGATCGTAGACACAGAGAACTGATCGTAGACACAGAGACCGGATCGCAGACGCAGAGAACTGATCGTAGACGCAGAAAACTGATCGCAGACGCAGAGAACTGATCGCAGACGCAGAGACTTGATCGTAGACGCAGAGAACTGATCGCATACGCAGAGACTTGATCGTAGACGCAGAGAACTGATCGCAGACGCAGAGACCTGATCGTTTGGTCATTGGTCGTCTTGACAATTGATCTCACGAATCAAGTTGTCAAACTTAATTGCCGTTTGTGTTCAAATTTTGTCTGTTTCTACGCGTCGATGTCTTTTCAATTCTGTCCGGTTAGACGCTCTGGAATGGGATGTGAACACGCTTCCGCTTCTTTACCTTGCGGCGTCGGTGGCAGCAGGCGTCTTTTCGGTGATCGTAGAGAATCGCGATACAGCGGCTGCTCGTCGTCTTCATAGTAGCCGTCAGGCTGGTGATAACCACACGGCGTCTCATACTCCTCGTCACTATTGGGACACCTGCACACAGAGACCCGGTTGACAACGCTAGCTTTATTTGCTTTAGCCAACTTTCGAATGTTAAGGTTAGAATTCTGGGACGGTAAAGTGATCATGTGTTGTGTTAGCTTGAGCGTGCCTGTCGGGCGACGCCTCGTCCTCCTCGTAGCACTCCTCTCCGCTGTAGTACTCGCCCGAGCGCCCGTCCTCCTCGTACTCGTCCTCGCGGCGGATGATGGGGCATCTTCGCACGCTACCCTGCGGCCTGCGTAAGGTCAAGAGGTCATCAGTCAAGCCATGACCACGCCCCTCACACCAGCCTAGCCATGCAGCGTCATGCGAGTAGCGAGCGGGTCACATGTATGCGGCGCACAGAAACACCAGTAGAGGAGAGACGAGGCAAGTCACTCTAGCCCTACACACACATTCCTCAAGCATTCAGCAGAACTCAAGCGTTAGTAGACGTAGAATGTCACTGGTTAACTGGTGGATGCATGCAGCAAGCCCCACCCCTTTCCCCATCATCAGCCAATCAGGATGCAGAGACTCGAGTGCACGTTGCACTGGATCTCCCGCTGGCGTCAGCTTGATCGGTCCCGTCCCAAACAACACCACGACTCGGCCGCTTAGGACAGGACCAGTGGCTACTGAAGCACCGATGATGTCACATACCTAACGTACGTCTCATAGTAGCGTCTTCTGCTCCAGATAGTCGAGAGAGTGAGCGGGCGAGAGAGAGAGAGAGAGAGAGCTGCAGGGTACGGAATAGTGATATCTCTAATATAGTTTATTAATATTCTGTAAAACCTCTGTTTGCCTGCCACCAAGTGGGAAAATTAAGCACCACCCTCTATTTGAAGGGTATTAAGAGCGCCATGACGGTCAAACAAGGGTTTTACGGTTGTTGGACTAGAGCACATGTGTCAGACTCAAGGCCTGGGGGCCAGATGTGGCCCGTGAGACCTTAGAAACTTTGAGTGTCTAAAGATAAATACCAAAAATGTATTAAGAGTGTGCATTGATCAAAAGCTACATTTCCCGTGGCAGTGAGTCACAGTTTTATTTTGTTTGTCTTCATTTACTTGGACAGTTTGATCCTTCATTAATGAAGTTATTTGTTTTTTCATAAGCTGACAAAATGTAAAAATATTTATATTAGAGCAACAAGCAAACATTTCTATGTGACTGCAATTGTCACTTGATTAAGTTATGATAGATAATGAGTTGTGTGGGACACCTGGCCATTTCAGGACCAGGGACAGTGCAGGATGCTGCAGGATGGCAGTTACATTTATATTTTTTTGTAGTTACATCTGTATTACATTGCGTTTGATTACATGTAGCTACATTTATAAGGTAACATCCGGCCCTTTGAAGACAGACGTTATCCTGATGTGGCCCTCGGTGAAGAGTTTGACACGCCTGGACTAGAGGGAAACCAGAGACCCAGAGGAGACCCCGAGGCAGTGGTCCAACAGAGTTAATACCCCTCAGAGTGTGTGTGGACGCTGCTCACCTGTGCCCCTGCGGACCCCGCCCCCCGTCCCGCTCGCTGTAGTGGGAGCCCGCGTTGCCGTTCACCGCCACGTCGTCGTAGCAGCGGCCGTTGGGCACGCCGGACACGTTGGCGTTGTTGAGGTTGACGTTGTTGGACTTTGGCGACTTGTAGGAGGCGTGGTGACGGTTGTGATGGTGGTGGTGATGGTGGCGGTTGTGGTGGTGGTGGTGCCGGTGGTTCTGTTGGTTCATGGCGTTGGCGCGGCCAAGGCGTCCCACGGGCTGCTCCATGTGGGCGTAGTGAGGCGGCGGCTGCACCTGCAGGGGGCGCTGCGTGGCGTTGGTCTGGTGCCCGGAGCTCCGCCGCGGGTCGCCGTTCATGTGGCTGACGTGGTTTCCGAACAGGCCGCCGTTGCGCTGCAGACGCGGGTCAGAACCGTTATTCACACCTCAAGCGTCCACCTCCATCTCTCAGTACAGAAGAGTGATCTTTACTCAAGTGTGTGTGTGTGTGTGTGTGTGTGAGAGAGAGAGAACAGCAGCTCGTTACTGCCCCCTGGAGGCTCCAGCTGTTTTGATCATTTTACAGGGAAATGAGACACAGAAGGGAAAAAAAAAAGTTGCTTACCCGATAAATCTCCTCATCTTCTTCCGGAATGAAGTCAACAAGCTCATCGTCCTGCAGGTCACATGATATCGCACGGCGGATTTCTGGCCCAATGTCATGCAGGGTGCGGAGACCAGCCTGAAAGTGTGAGCACAGACGCCACACACCAGCCGCATCAGTGGACGTGCTCTCTCTCTCTCACACACACACACACACACACATACACACAACCTGGTACACACTAACACACAAACAACCTGAGTCACATTCTCACACGTCTATATAATTGTATAGTAAGGCTGCCTAGTCTAGTGCTCGGAACCGAATCACACCTGCACCTCCTAAAACTGTCTAAATCTTTAATTATGGCACTTCACGTTATACTAACCAGTTATACTACCAGTGAGCTGGGTTAAAAAAAGTTTTTTTTCTTCTCTCTCTGTCCGAGAGGTTTATTTTTACCTGGCCACTGTCGCATATGTGCTTGGTCACTGGTCATCAGCTTAACTCCAACGAACAAATGAATAAAATGCAACACTCTTCGTTTTTTTTTTTTTTTTTTCACACGTGCTTTGAGGCAGTTGTAAGGG
>MU204420.1:13473781-13474874 GCA_017309775.1 Paedocypris sp. Pulau Singkep
CGAACACCTGAGGCACAAGCACAGTTCAGTCCAGAGCACACACAGAGCGTCTGAAGGCCACGGACCTGCATCCCGATCACGGCGTAGATGAAGAACAGCATGGCGATGAGCAGAGCCACGTACGGCAGCGCCTGCGGAGGAACCCAGATCACGTCAGAGGAAGAGCCAGAGGGACCAGAGGGACCAAAGGAGCCAGAGGAACCAAAGGAGCCAGAGGAACCAGAGGAGCCAGAGGAACCAGAGGAACCAAAGGAGCCAGAGGAGCCAGAGGAACCAAAGGAGCCAGAGGAACCAAAGGAGCCAGAGTAGCCAGAGGAGCCAGAGGAACCAAAGGAGCCAGAGGAACCAGAGGAGCCAGAGGAACCGGAGGAACCAAAGGAGCCAGAGGAACCAGAGAAGCCAGTCGCACCTGGAAAGACTTGATGAAGGTCCAGAGAAGAGTGCGAATGCCCTCGCCGCGGCTCAGCAGCTTCACCAGGCGCATCACTCGGAAGAGGCGGAAGAAGGTGATGGAGATGCGAGCGCTGTCCTCTGTGTTCTGGGCAAACAGAGCGGCACGGGTCAGGAGGCGGGTCAGGAGGCGGGTCAGCCCGGGTCAGCTGATGGACGGCAGCGGGACAGAAGGTTCATGCTGGATCCAGACAACTCCACCGGGCCCCTAAAGGTCACGACCTTACCTCATCAGACCCGCGTCAGGGGCCCGTGACCATGCAGAAGTGTCAGAGCTACAAACGTGAGGGCCACAGCCCCGCACACACACACACACACACACACACACACACACACACACACACGCTTCCCACGTTTGGTGACACTCTCGTGATGAAGAACATGGATGTGAAAAAAAACTCAAATCAACTCAAAATAGAACAAACTGAAAAACCTGGAGTCAGAAACTGGTAAAGGGAAGAGATGAGAGTAAAGCGTCTTTATCAGGGTCTGAAAAAGTCAAACGGAAACCTGAAAAGAATACGAGAGTGAAACGGACAGAGTGTCTTACCCCCGACTCATCCACCTGAGGAGCCTCTGTGGGCTTAAAACCAGAGACCAGCGTTAATCACACACACACACACACACACACACACACACACAC
>MU204421.1:0-14823 GCA_017309775.1 Paedocypris sp. Pulau Singkep
TTTTTTAGAATGTGTGAAATTTGGCTAAAAATGAACGGCAAAATGCTTTGCGACAGCCACCTGAATTATTTTCTGATATAAAACGAAATTTCATTCCAATAGTGATTTCATTGGTCGTACAAAATTTCAAGGCCAAGTTCATACTAAACTTTAGATTCCACTTTAGCACATACAAATTTGAATGCGTTTACTCAGTGATTTTTATCATCACGGATCGGTCGACGTCTGATAATTCTACTGCAGCCTTGCGTTGGGCAATTTTTCAGATTTTAGTACTTAATTTAGTATTTAACATTATAATAATATTTATTTGTATTCAAACATGTATAAAAAAATGCTGTTTTACCAACTGGAATGAGGACAAGAAAACTTGAAAAACTCGAAAATGGACCTTGAAAGTGCTTGAAAAGTGCTTGAATTTTACGTTTTAGAAAGTGTAGGAACCCTGCATTATAGACTTTTACTTTTGTGTTCAAAAGGGTTACCCCCAGTTTCAACGTTCGTACAAATACTCGTACAAAACTTTACGTTCGTGCAAATACTCATCTTAACTGGATGTAGAATTAAGATCCTCTTGTTGGTCATACAGACAAAAGATGGGACATGATACAAAATCACCATATGATTTAATGTAAGTGTAGAATCAATCAATAGTAGAATCAATTGACGAGATTACTTTGTTTAGCATCCAGGGTGCTCTAGGGTTTACAGGGTTAAGCCAAATGTCTAATGTGGAATTATTGTAGTAATTGCATTAATTTATGACAGGTCTGTTAGTATTATCATTGTCTGAATTACCTAAGTATACCCTTAATAACGTAAGAGACACCCTAAAAGGCCAGAAAACAATGCATTTGACAGATCAGCTTCTGAATAGTCTAAAACACTGTAAAACACATCAGTAAGTATTCTGAAAAACTACAAAATCCTTTCAAAGGTATAATTGATGAATTTAACTTGCCTGTTTTTTTTTTTTTCAACTAAATGGTGCAGTTTATGTCAATGACCTGTGAAGAAAAAATGTAAAAAAAACAAAAAACAAAAAAAAACCTCATTGTACCTTAGACCACCAATAGGTTTATTGGCCTGTTTATTAACTGTTTATTTGGCCCCACAACTGCTTCCACCTGCCTATGGTACTTTGAAGCCCATAACTTTAGCACTAAAAATGAGTTTAAGAGAGTCCGTATTTTCCAAAAGCATGCCATTAAATATAATTACATCACAGGGCCAACATAAATTATTAAATGTTAACACAAACAGGGAGTGCTTATACATATACAGTTTGTCCCCATGCTTGTACCATTGTTATTTTACACAAGTACTGTACATTTTGTGTACATGTGAAGTTATATTCAAATTTTTTAATATTACCCAGTTTAAGAAAACCAAACAGCACAATTAAGAATGTACACAGAGGATGTTTGCACCCTTTGGTTCCTACATTTCTTACCACTCCCTGTTTAAAACTTGTGTAGAACTGAAAGAGGAAAAAAAACAAACTTATCAAGCCACCTTCTTCAAATAATGAACTGGTAAACGAGGCTAATTTGTACGATGATGTCCTTTAAGCCTTTTATTATTTGTTTGATCTGTTTGCAGGTCCTTCCAAAAACCTTGTTAGAAAAAAAAAAAAAAACATCGGGGTTTTTTTTTTAAACATTTGGAGAAAAAAACCAAAACATTTACTTACAGCATGGCTAAGGATTTTGTCCCTTAGCCACCACCTGTTTTCTGCTGTAACGCCAGGTAGGTCCCATGGCAGGCTAACGGCAAGTATCTTGGATTTTTGGTCTTCATCAAGTAAAGCATCTCCTTCCAGCTGTATCAAAATATTCAGAACACAGTCGAATTGTTTAAGCAATGACATGCCAGTTTGTCAAGCTTTTTAAATCAGGATAACAATCAATTATTGCATGGATATTCAATAACAAAGAAATGCACAATTAAAAAGTTCAGTCAACAATTCATTGAGAATAGAATAGAATAAAATGCACATCTAAGATAAAAATACAAATACATACCAAACTGACAACTTCTCTAACGTCCGGGTCGACACAGTCCTCAATTTCAAGCCGTCTCTTGCTCCCCACCCAAAAGAACATGGATCACTGCTTTGCTTAGGCCACAGAAACGAGGGCCATCATTTATTAAATTGTGACCAATGATCCGCCCAGCTACTACAAAAAAATCGCTTTCCAAGAGCACATGCGAGGTAGATGGCACGAAGTGGTCTGGTTCCCCCTCAAAAAGCAATGTCTTTACTCCTTAAAAACAACATCATTTGGCATAACACATCAGATCATCCCCTTAGATTTGCGTCTATTTGACATAACCTACCCCTTGATTCATTGAGCATGAATCCGCTCTGAAGACGGTCCATCACCGTAGCCAGCACATGCCTGTTAACACCCTCTCCAACTGCAGAGTCACCTTGGAAAGTACAAAAACACTTGTTTTCTGCACGACTAGCCCATGTTTTGAAGTGGACACAAGTTCTCAACATACCTATTAGTTTACAGTGCATAGGATTAGCCCACTCCACCTTAGGGGTCTTGTAAAAGCCAAGGATGGCTTTGTCTCTGTCTTCAACAGAATCATAAAGATTTAGGTTGAAGCAAAGGTGTTGTCCATCCTTGTGGGCTTCACGCACAGAACGGCTGAACAGTGATGCCGCCTTAAACGGCTCCATTTCTGTTACCCATGCTAAATAAAGTTAGAACAATATTAAATTATCGTAAACCGTCCCTCTCGCAAAAATGTCTGCTACATTCTGTAAGAGAGCTAGGCTTTATTTATTAGTTTACCAGCTGCTGTAGAAATACCGCATGCTGCTTCTGAGTTGATACCTATTACAGGATCAAACAGGGTCCCCGCTGCTGCGGTCTCTGTAGAATTTTTAGGAATACATTGAGAATATGGGTCAATAGGAGGATGTTGACAAAAAATAAAAAGTGCTACAAAGTCTAAAATTCTTTTTTAATCCCTCACAAAGTAGTGTACGAACCCTCAGCAAGTTGTTCAGGCTCGTGGGAGTTGAAGGCACTTGTCCCGCTGTCACTTGCAACTTCAACTGTCCTCTCACTTTGTGATTCACTGTAATAAGTTTAGATGGTGAGAAGGATAAGGCAACCTACTTTCATCTGATACTAAACTACCATCTGATAAAAAAAAACAAGCATCTTTAAATAACATAAGCATTAAGCAATACCCTGAACAACTTTCACTGTGTCGTTTTAACTCAGAGAAAGCAAAGCCATTCCCACAGTGGATGCAAGGCGTCACAGGTCCAATGACGTTTTCCTGCGCAGTTGGTTCCTAAATTTGATGAATAAAGAACATTGAAAAAAAAAAAAAACCCAAACGTACTGGTACATTTTCTCAAAAAATATTACAAATTCACACAAAAGTAAAATCTACCATTATGTTGTTCACCCTCAAATTTCTCTGCAGGGGCCGAATGTACACCGTGGCACTGGTTATGACAGGGGACAAATCCCGTAAATGCCTCACTGTGTAACCAGTATTGGGGCAGGCCAGGAGCATGAGCTGACGGCTCCTGGTGTTGCCAGAGACGCATCAGCTCAAAACCACCAGCATCCCTCAATTTGGGGAATGCAGCCAGGAGAAATCCTGAAAACTCCTCTGGGCTCTCTTGGTTTCCTGTTCAACAAGTAAAAAAAAAAAGTAAAATCATACATTACAAGGGAATGAACATAGGCTTCAATAACATCACTGACTTTGTGACATAAGTTCTTACCACGAAAAGTGAGACGCTTTTCCCCCAAACCCAACCGATATAACCGCTCTTTTTCAGCCTTTGGTGGGGCCACGGTGGTTTGTGCTGATATTAGACAGCAGAAGGTGTGTGTGTATGATACTGACGCAAAAGAGTTCCTTGCGTGGTTTTTTCTGGATGCTGAATTCGCACGGTTGTATGGTGCAAACATCCTGGAAACTTCAGCTAAACAAACAGCATGACACGTTGAAATACATTAAAAAATAATTCTATATAACAATAATTCTGATACTACAAAATATAACTTATAGTTACCATCGACTGGATGAACCATATTCACAGGTGCTGGAGAAGCTAATGAAGTTGTTGCTATTGAACATTAATGTCTGATTAAAATAAAATACCTCATGTATGTAGTGATGTAACAAATGTATCAAATACAAGATCAAGAATAAAACCTTTTTAGCACGGTTCAATCATATTGGCCAGAACCTGTTCTGCCTCCCTCATAACCTGAGTTCATGTAGTACATGTTGGTAGTAATCTGAGCTTACATGTGCTGTTCTTAGCAAGAAGTTTGGAACACATGGAATAGAGTTGCATCATTTAAATAGATATGGTATTTATTCATTAGAACAGCATAGCACTATAACAATACGTTACATCAAAACTTGTCAATCCAAAACTTGTCAGAATTTAAAAATGGGCTATTAGACAGTATTATATAGTACATTTGAAAACATTCCCTTACCAGTAGCGCAAACTCACGCTTCAGCAGCTAAGCCTTGATGTCTTGAGGCCGAAGTTGCTGTAAGTGTTGTGAGATTTAAGTATTCGCAAAAAGCCAACAATCTAACACTGAAACCTCCATTCTATGCATTAAACTCACGAGAGTCAAGCTCATCTAGCCGATCAGCTGCCTGTCTCAGTATCTCTGAAACCGAACGACGTGCTGCCATCGTGCACAAAAGCCAAGCTCCAATTAAGCGCGAAAGGATGTGACGTCGTCCTCTCCTTGTTGTAATAGAAGATTGCAAGCCAAGCTTTTGGTTCCTTACCGCCACCTGTTTGACTCCGAGTCAGTTCATCTTCATCGTGATTCGATTCGATTGCTTTTGACTGAAGAGCGAAAACACGCCCACTCATTTGACTACACATTTCGGAAAAGAAAAAGAAAAAGGCCAACCCTCATCGAAAAAGAAAAAGAAAAACGGCTCGGGAGAAGGAAAAGATAAATGGTTACATTTATTTCTCATTTGTTGTACTAACATAAATATATGTATTTATACATTTATTTTTACTAATGCATTTGCGCATTTATTAATACAAAAGTACATTTATTTCCTTTGTCATTTATATTTGATTTTGGCGGTTTTGGTTCTCCATACCCCTGCTTGTTTTCCTGTCTTCCCCACCTTGCCCAGTGGTTTTGCCATCTTGGAATAAACCTCAGTTACCACCATTAACCCCTTGAGTGCTCCCTAGTGTTTCTGTGCTGTGCACGTGGGTCTTCTCCCTTCAGCCCTCTCCGAGTGACAGTCGCCCCGTGTCAACCAGGTGATACCTCCTGCTCTATTGTGCCCAATACCAGTCATTGGTGAGCCGATTGAGCATGTGATTGCAGATTGTGTTGGTCCGTTACCAAATACAAAAAAAGGAAACCAATTTTTATTGACAGTTATGTGTGTGAACAACCGGTTTCCTGAAGCATTACCTTTAAGAAAAATTTCTTCCCAAAGCATTATCATGGCCCTAATTAAATTATTTTCTACTTTTGGTTTACCAAAAATCATACAGACAGATCAAGGCACAAACTTTTTGTCTTAGGTCTTTAAACAAGTAATGGAGACTCTATCTGTATCGCATCGCGTCTCTAGCTCTTACCACCCGGAGAGTGAGGGAGCGCTAGAACAATTTCATCAGACATTTAAATTCATGTTGACTTGTATTTCGTCACACGGTCAAAGAACCCTTGAAGATATTGAAGGACAAAATCATTGAATAGGACGACAGTCCAAAAGTGAATATTTTAAATTGTTTCTGCTGTTCGAGAGCGTTTGCATGATGCCTGCTCATTAGCCTGAGAAGCCTTGTGTAACACTCAGGGTAAAATGAAGGGAAGGTGTGATTGGAAAGCGGTTGTGCGTTTCTCCCAGGAGATAAAGTACTTGTTCTTTTGCCAGTCTTGGGGTCTGCACCGTTTGCGCGTTTTGCTGGTCCATATGTTGTGACAAAATGCCTAATTCAGACTAACTATATAATCCACACGCCTAATAGGAAACGCCAGAACCGGAGGTTGCGAGTGGTGCTGCAGGGCCTGCAGTGCCCTCGGTAGCTACTGTGGATGTTCCCATCTCTTGAGCCTGAAGAGGTGGATGCTGAGGTGGATGGAATAGAGCTCTGAAGTAAACAACACCAAGACGCATCTTCAAATTTGGAGATAATTAAAATTCTTAATTTCCTCCCATCTAGCTCACCTTACATCAGGCCAAAAAGAGGACATTGTCAACTTGATCTGCAGATTCCATACATAGTTTACAGGTGTGCCTAGTGTTACGTTCCGTACGTAGTCTAGGGGTAGGAGGGGGTTAAGATGAAAATAATAATAAAGTAGCTAATTAAATTAAAGTAAAACCGGAGCTTCAAGTACTCAGGAGTTTTAAGGTGGCAACACACAACAGCAAGATTATAAATAAAGAGCGGTATTTATTGAATTAACAAATTCTTTTAAGGAGCGGTAAAACCCCTTCAGCTGCTGCGCCAATCAGCAGCACGAGTGGCTGGGAGGCGGAGCTAGAACAGAGCAGGGCAAAGAAAAACAAGGAGTGCAAAAAAAACAAACGGCTCTGGACGCAGCACTAGGCAGACATCTGTCCTTGGCCACGACATCAATGTGAAGGATGCAAGGCCCATGAAACACCATGTGTATCGCGTCAATGTGGTAAAGCGAGCAATCATAAAACAGAAAGTAACACAAGTAACTACTCGACAACGGCTTAGCCAAACCCAGCTTCAGTCCATGGAGCTCCTCTTGCCTACTTGTCTTGTATTGTAAATGTGTACATTGCAAATTTTCCCCGTCCTGTCAAAGTGCCTTTGACAGCCTCAAGTTGCTCTTATGCACATCGCCTGTTCTTTCTGCACCTGATTTTTCTCTGCCAATGGAGTTGGGGCAGGTGCTGTTTTATTGCAGGAAGATGGCGACGTTGATCACCCTTTTAGCTATTTACGAAATTCAATTAGCACCTGGTAAACTACTCAACCATTGAGAAAGAGGCATTGGCACTAATTCTAGTTTTGAGAAATTTTGAAGTTTATGTTGCTTCAATTCACTTTCTTAAGGCTGTATTAGCGGAGCTTGCAAAAGCACGTCTTAGCTGGTCATCATCTTGGCCCAGAAAGTCAAAAAGTGTGGTGGGTATTTCTCTCTCCGAATTGTCAGATAAACTGATCAAGTTCTCGAATTGAATCAATCCGGAATACCACAGTCATTTGTAAAACTTTCTAAAACGTCCGCAAGCTGCCTTACGCTGTTTGCTATCTCTCAAAGCTCCATGGCTACTGTTAGCTAGACCATGATGCATTGCATCCACGAAAGCGCTAGTCAAGACGAATCAAACAGGAAACTCTTCAGAAAATGACCAATGAATGTGCAGTGACACATTAAGGAGACGCCCGCTCATTTGACTATGCGTAAAGGAATAGATAAAGGATTCGCGTGAGAATGGCGAGGTGGCGTGGGAATCAAAAAATGTAATGGTAACATTTATTTCCCATTTGTTGAACTACAGTACCATAAAAATATGCATTTATACATTCATTTTGCATATATGCATTTCTGTTCATTTATACATAAGTACATTTATTTCCCATTTGTTGTACTAACAAATATATGTATTTATACATTTATTTTGTACGTATGCGTTTCTGTATTAAATTCTGTTATTAATACATAAGTAAATGCATTTCCTTTTGTCATTTATATTTGATCTTGGCGGTTTTGGTTCTCCATATGGCACAGAATAGAGGGATAAGCTGGTGTTTAAATACATGACCTGATTACAAATGGAATACAGCTGGACCGGAAACTGGAAGTAAACAAACTAAACCTGGAAGTTTCAAAATAAGAGTTTGTGACTGCATCAAAAATAAAAGTTTGAATCCAACTATGAGTCAAAGTCCATGACAATATGAAAGTCACTTACTTTTTAACGCGCATGCCCAAAGCAGCGCAATGTAGGAAATTCTCCTGTGTAGGACAGCATTTTGGAACACCGGTAAAGGGATTTCTGGCTCAGCATAAAGTGCAATGCAATAATCTAAATGAGTTGTAATAAAAGCATGGATTAAAATCTCAAAGTAATGGTGTGAAAGAAATGGTTTTGCTTTGTTCAGGTGTCTCAAGTGGAAAAAGCTGAGCTTGATCACTGAACTAATCTGAGCGTCCAGCTTATTCTTCCAGTGTTATTTTGTCTCTGTTGTGTGTCCCGGCGTCTCTAATATTTCTGTATTTCTGTTATTGAGCCAATAAACACTTCTATGCATGTCTGCCTCTCAAAATATTATTTAAATAAAAAAAAATAAAGACAGAGCACACCTCCACAAAGTTACAAGCGTCTAAAAAAACTGTCAAAAGTGGTGCTTATATTCGCTTAAATACGTAATTATGATCATGTAACGTATAAAAATGTATATAATTAAAATATAAATATATGTATATTCTAACCTTAACATAATGTTAACCATAGTGCTATTAGGTGACATTGTTTTACACTCAGTATTTTGGGCATTAACAATGGCATCAAATCATTTTCGTTTATGTATATTTATTTTGCTCTGTTGGTGTAACACTGATAACGATTTACTTGACACAGGTAGCAACACGTACACGACATATGTAGAAAATACTCCTTTTATTATATAACTTCCACACAAACTGCGGGTTCATTGGTTAACATCGCCATCTAGCAGTAATCACAAGTAGTACATACCACAGCACATACATAATTTTGTAATTTAAATCTTAATTGTTTATAAAGCAGTGGTGGGCAAAGTACAGCCCCACATGCGGAACTTGTAAAAATTAAATGAAAGTCAGATTTCATGTAAATCCGGTTAAACTGTATTTATATTGTATTTGTATATATATCTGTATTTATAATTTTTTTATGTAACTCATTTTAAAAAGCGGAACCATAAGCACAAAATGTACGTAAAAGAATTGTACTAGTATATTTTTCACATTTATTTTTATACTGTCAGTCTTTGGAATCAGATGCCAAAAATATGCAACTTAAATTTCGAAGAAACAAACAAAAATCTCCATGTTTTGGTTTTAAAACCTTTTTTCCGCTTCAGATTGTTTTGACCATTTCTTTTTTTTTTCAATTGGACTTCTGCGGCAGGCTTCAATTAGGGGCGGCCTTTGATTGGCTGGTGAGAATTTGATTGACAGCCGCTTGAAGCCCAGTCCGCTCCCTTTGTCAAAGGTTAGGACACAATGTGGCCCGTAAATCAAAAAGTTTGCCCACCCCTGTTTTTAAGTATTTTAAAGTTACTTAAGTTGATCAGGACGGTCCGGAAGAGCTCCTCTTATCGCATGTTCTTTAGTAGCTGTGATTTAGTCACATCTGTTGAACACAAAACCAAACTCTGGCCCAATGAAATCAAGGCATTTAGTCTGACGAGTTCTTTAGTGGAATAATCTGGTAACTGTTTTTCAAATAATAAAGAGGAATAAGAATGAGGAATTTTTTTTTTCAACAAGATGACAATTATTAATATCACTGCGCTATCTTTTGCCTTATTTTGTATTTTACACTGTATGTCTGTACTGTGTTGAGCTTGCACCTAAGCTTTTCAGATGTGACAATAACAGTGATTTGATTTGATGGCCACAAGTCAATCAGTTCATGATGAGTCTGCATTCTAATCTGCAGGTGTCTATTTTACATAGAGACCGGAGTACATGTGATAGTAAGAAAAAAAGTAAGAATTCAGCATCATACAGTCATTCCATGAGATAATGAAGAGCTGGATCATCCTTGACCAAAGTCAGCAGAAGTTCACCGTACGTCACTGACTCATCACACTTAAAAAGAATCGACATTTCTCTTTTTAAAGACTTTTTATCACATAGCGTCTTTGCGTTGGTCTCGGACTAAGAAAAGCGCTATACAAATGAACTTGAACTTGAACACTTCAAGACGACAAACTGGCTCTTCTTGTAACCAAGACAATTGTACTGAACATCAATAGGAATCTTTGTATTCCTTTCAGTGAAGCCAAAATGTAGGAATGCGTCTGTAAGGTAGAAAATGACTCTTAGCCTCAGTTCTTTCCAGTGAAAGAAGTCTTGTAGTTGAGCCGAATAAACACACAAAACTTTGTTCTTGTGCCAATCTGGTTGCATTGTTAGCATTTCCTGTTGCTAAGCTAAGCTAAGGAGAGGCAGCTCCTTCTGCTGCTTCTTCTACATCTTGTCTCTCTTCGGTCCAAGTTCTAACCGTGTCACAATCGCTGTTTTGGTTTTGTTTTGGTCCGTGTTCTCGGGCCTGTTGCACATGACGAGGATCATTTTTGGAACTACCATATTGTTTGAATATACTGAAGATTCATCTTTCACTCGCTGACTATAAAGCTCCAAGTAAAACGGTGAGCCACCTTTTACCTGCAATGCCGGAGGACTAACTGGACCAGCTGATGTTTTTCAGATGCGCTGTGTGTCTTTTGAAGTAACAAATTCCTGCTTTCCTTGGGAATCAAACCCATGATCTGATGTTTAAAACACCAGCGCGCTACAGACTGAGCTACTGGGAAAGCAAGATTATGTGTTTATGTTAGTAGTGGGAAATTTTTATATGACAGATCATTTAATAATATAGAAAGTTTCAAATGTATTAGCTCATTTTCGTTACATGAGCATTACGTTGTTTATTAATATATTAACTATAACGTTTTAGGTAATAAATTAATATTTTCGTGTCTGACTTAACAAACAAGCTCTGAAACATTAAGCGCGAGGTAACCTAGAGAAGCATCGGACATTTAAACTCTCTCAAGCCCCGCCCTCCTCACAGAAGACCAATCAAACTAACGATGACTTCGTGTATTACCCAATCAAAAGTTGACAATGTGACGTCTTCATAAAATGCGTGTGAGATGACTCGCATGGGATGAGGCTTTAAAAAATATATGTATTAAAAAATACCAGTCAAACGCCGTCCTGTGTTGTTTCAAAACGAGACACGCGATTCAATTCTCAAATTTAATTTAAAGCACGGTTGGCGAACGTGTTATGGTTCTTTGAAGAAGCATGAAACCCGGACATTTTCGTAAATTTAGAAAACCCGTCCGGACGCCCCAGACACGAGGTAAAAAGAGGACATGTCCGGGGAAAAGAGGACACTTGGTCACCCTAGGCATACCAGGCGTGCAAACAATAAAGTTTAGTAAAGAATTAAATACAGACCTGAACGTTATCCCCTGTACTTCTGACATATCTTCTTATTCCGGCTGTTCTGTGGCAGATCGATATATTTTCGGAGTCCCTGGAGGTCCACAGACTGCTGGATCAGCACCCTGAAATTCAGTTGGAGTTAACAGACAATATCTGCACAAGTACACGGATGAACTGAAATTTTCTGTAAAACACCCAATAATCTATGAGAGCTCTCACAACAGTTTTGTCATCGTTATGCCATTCTTCTCTAGTACTTTCAAATCGTTTAGGAGTTGGGAGAAACCTTTGTCATGGCCAAATTCCTTAAAATCCTTCTCCCGACACAGGAAAAATCGCAGCATATGGTCAGTATTCGACCGGGCATGGGGAGGAATGTTGAGTAGAGAGTAGTACACATCCCAAACCATGTGTTTCTTTTTTGCAGAACCGAGTGGGTTCACTACTTCAAATGCATCCTGGTACAGAACCAGCTTGAGACAGTTTGGATTTCCTTTACAGAACATGTTTGACACAAACACATCTCCATCACAACAGTCACTGAGAACATCTGGACTTGCTACATCAGGATCCACTGATATGAGACCTTGCCAAAAACAAGATTCCAGTATATTCTTCAAAAGAATTTAGCACAGGAACATAATAAGCAAATCTCTCAGTTCTGTTCTCGTCTCTGGCCAAGAACACTTTTTTTGGTTCAACATACTTAAACACGCCTTTAAAGCACAGAACTCTTGAGTAAGTAGTTCTCCTAGGTCCTGTGTGCGAAGCAGAGAACAAATAACATTGTTTTACTGTATTGTAGATTTTTATAACCTCATCTGAAACTGTTTCAGAAGTGAGCTGAGTCTATCCAGTCTACACAACAGTGTCAGTGCGTGCATATTTCCTATTTCTTCAACAATTGTTTGAATGGAAGATGCTGTCCCTGTAGTTTAATGTACAACATGAATTACCTCGATAACAAATTGCCGAAATTTTTTGTAAAGGATTTTCTGTATCTGAGACATTGGCAGTTTCATGTATGACGGCGATTGTGGTTGGACTCTGACGAGTGTCTTGGTTTGAACCCCAAGTCACATTTTCTAAACATTTGTACACACTTTGACATGTCACATGTCACTCTCACTGAACAAGTCACATGTCGTCCCTCACCTCTGTGCTCCTTTAAGTGAGCAATCCAAGCTTTAGTTCCCTTATACGTTGCTCACAATTTCATGTGAGCAACAGTTTGGATTGAAAAAAGAATCTTTTGATCTCGCCTGTGGAAAATTTCTCTTCTTGGAAAAAGTTCTTGCCCACCTCCGAGCATCCGTCAGCGAGGGCCACCGCCGCGCCGCCGAAAAGAAGAGAGTGGTGAACCTCCTCCCTCATGTCCACCAGATTGAGCCACAAGTGACGTGACTATGAAGATGCCCATGGTTTGGGCGAGGCCCTCCGATCATCCGCACCGACTCCAACAAAGTAATCTGTCACCAGCACTGCCCGGTTCACCCTCTCCGAGTCCTACTCTTTTAGGTGGCTAGGGACCAGGACGAGGAGAGAAGCAGAAAGGGCAGAAATACCCCACAGGGCACTCACTAATGCTGCAGTAAAGATGAAAGGAGCCCCTCTTTGCACCTCAAACCACTTCCCATTTGATGGCAGAAATGCCAACAGACTCGGGGCAAGGAAGCTCTGTGACATTGGCCATGGAACGACATGGGATCGTCGTGGCTAGTCCTAGCTGTCCTTGTCATCCCTGGGCCCTGAATCTTGTTCAATCCTTTCTGTTGGCCAATAAAAAAATGATAAAATCAAATCATGAATGAAATTAATTTAATTCAAATAAATACATACAAATATTATTATTATTATTATTATTATTATTATTATTATTATTAAAATAATAGTGTTGTACTGTTATAAACCTCATTTTTTACATTTTCATTCAAAAAAAAAAAAAAGAGTGCGATACGGTATTGTTACGTTTTTTTGTTTTACCGAGAAACAAAATGCAAATTACTGGTTTTCGCATTTTCATTTATTTTTGGCAAAGACACAATACATTTACAGTTTTAAATTATTTTACAGATTATGTTTTTTTCCCTGTTACAATTGTACAGTTTATTAATGTTACATATACAGATATTTTTTACAGTGTTTTTACAGGCACGTTGTGACTCCACGTACTGACAGCTCTACCTGCATCAGCGTTGAATTTTGTCAAAACAATTTGGAGTACACTTTCTGTACTGTTAAAACAGTAACTCTATTTGGAGTTAAAAACACTGCTCTAAATATATATATATATATATTTTTAATGACTTTTAAAAAGTATTATTACTTTAAGTATTAGTATTAGTTTTCTTACTTTAAGTATAGAGTAATACTTTTTACTCCTAAAAGTATTAGTACTATTAGAAGTACTGTTTGTCACCCATTCTGAGTTCCCAGTATTTACCATATTTACAACCATATTTACAAATCTAGATCAAGTCAGTCATTCTGCTATGACTCCGGAGTAGATAAGTTTACCCTCATGTTATGTGAATAATATATGTAATTGTTTTTTTTTGTTTTTTTTACTTTTAACACTGTTTAATTTGACCTGAATATAAACCTGTAGTGTGGTTTTACAATAATGTGAACTGAATCTTTATATTTTTTATATGATGATTACACCAAATAAGCTAAGCAGTAGACGTTTCGAAGTAAAAAAATAATTTTAAGTATTTTCAAAATGTTTTTAACCTTTCAAACTGGTTAGTTTCACTTGTCACAGCCAATAGTATGAACACCAATGAACAATGGACATTTTTCTTATTTTAATTGACTTTTTTTTTTTTTCTTAATTCTGAACACAGATGAACAATGGACATTGTTCGTTTTTATAGACCCCCCCCCTAATTACGCATATAGGCTTTTGAACTTGAACTTGTTCCATGCGTCTGTTTAAACCATGATAAAAACATTTTCTACTATTCTACCTAAAAAAAAACATGTTAAAGCGTTTTTTATTGTGCTGACCTCTGGATGATGCTGCACTGGCAGTGGGTGGCGACGAATCTGGACAAGCCAGATCCAGATGTTCAGCCGGATGGATGCGAATGTGTGAACGACCACACAATAAATAAACTCACAATAAATAAACTGCTCTTTTATCGCAATGTTATTTAACGCAATTCAACATTAATCGCCTGCAACAAACCCATGAGGAGAGCTGACTGTACTCGATGTGAAGCTGGACCCTGTTCAACAGTGTTCATTTTCAAGATTTTTAATTTAGTTTTAGTCTAATTTTAGTTGACTAAATACCACAGCATTTCGACTAAATTACAATATAGATTTAGTCAACAAAAATATATTCTAAATATATATATATATTCTAAATGTTTACTAAAGTTGCTATGTCTAAGAAATCTGAATACGTAGTTAACTATGAACATATTGTTACGCCTTGGAAGGATGGATGAAGGCAGAGGTAACAAAACTGAGGTTTTTAATGTCCAAACTGAGGAACTAACGGATACAGAAATGGAGTGTAGAAACTCCAAACACAAAATAGACTACACAGAGTCCAATAACGAGTTTGACCGACAGCTCATCAGTCCCAGCGATCTCCTTTTAAGCACAAGGATAATTG
>MU204421.1:14923-30572 GCA_017309775.1 Paedocypris sp. Pulau Singkep
CCCCTCCCCCGGCTGTGGCTCCGGAGGATTCCATCTACACTGTGGGAAAGATATTGGACTCTCGACGTCAGGGATCTCAGATTCTCTACCTGGTCGACTGGGAGAATTTTGGGCCAGAAGAACGGTCCTGGGTTAGCAGGAGGGACATTCTGGATCCAGAGTTGCTAGTTCGATTCCACCAGGAGTTCCCGGAGAAACCTGCTCCTCGTCCCCGGGGCAGGCCTCGAAAGAAACCACTATCAACTGCGTCAAGAGCCGCAAGGGGAGGGGGGAGTACTGTTACAACTCCTCCTATGATGTCACCATCTCCGGCAACGTCGTCACCACACAGCTGTCTCCCATCCGCATCAGCAACTCATCAATCATCTCCCTCACCTGATACCACTCGTCAATCCGCTATATAGTCACTCTGCTTCCCCCTGCTTCCCCTGTGTCTGTCGTCGTTCCCGTTCATCGGAATCTGAACTCCTCGCACAGACTCACCTTTCTCCTACGATCCGTGTTGGAACTCTTCCCTCCGTTCACCTTCGTCAGTGTTAGTATTCCCCTGTCTTTTGTGTTGTGCATTAAATACGTTTGTTGGCTAGAATCCTCAGTTTGTCTCTCTTCTTACACGCTCACGTCTTCTCCTCTATCCGACGTGAGCGTTACATTCATTTTGAATCACTATAAGTGCTAATTCAACACTTGTTAAGACACAAAAAAGGAACTTGTATTAAATATTTAACTTCTCAAAGTGTTAATGAAACTCCCTTTAAGTGCTGTTTTAACACTTTTTAGAGTAAAAAAAATTAACTCTATAAATGTGTTAAAAGTGTAACACTTTGTAAAGTGTTAATTTAACTCAAAAAACTGTGGAGCTATATAAACTATACTATATAGTATATATATATATATAACTATACTATAAGCTATATACAAAAAGTGTTGAAATTGACTCTCTGGGAGTTAAATCAACACTTGTCTTTTTGCTGTGCTCATGAAACATGTAAATTCTCCCGGAGTGCAGGACCACCACATCATTTTTGATTTTTGCTTTTCTGTTTTCTTATATGCTGATATAATAATAATAATTACACAAATATATAGGCTCGTATAGGTTCCTATGCATTACACGTATAGGTTTGCTAACCGTGCTTTAAATTATTTGAGAATTGAGTAATTGAGAATTAAATTGCACTTTTTAATCAGTTTTTAAAGCAGCATCTCATGCGAAAAATCTCACACGCATTTTATGATGATGTCATCTTTTCTACTTTCTATTGGTTGATTGCCTTCATCCATCCTTCCAAATCGTAACACAATGACATCGGCTGAGGTAGAAACTGAAGTTTTAATGTCCAAACTGAAGAAGATAACTACCGGAGTATGGGAACTCCAACACAAACACTGACGTGCAGCCTGGTAACGAGTTTGACCGACAGCTCATCAGTCCCAGCGATCTCCTTTTAAGCACAAGGATAATTGATTGCAGGTGTCGCTGAGACTGATGAGCTGCCGGTGCACAGAGAACTGTCCTCTCAGGACTCCAGCCGGGCGGGCCGCTCGATGGCTCAGGAGGGCGGCCGGGCGGGCCGCTCGATGGCTCAGGAGGGCGGCCGGGCGGGCCGCTCGATGGCTCAGGAGGGCGGCCGGGCGGGCCGCTCGATGGCTCAGGAGAATCGCAACCAGCCGCAGTGGAGACGGCGTCTGGAGTGCGGCAGGCTGCCGCGATGACACCCGAGATCCGACGAGGTGGTCTTGGACACCCGCAGATTAAGAGAGTTGGGCCGAGACCGCCGAAGAGAAGACGAAGAGGCGGGCCGGAACAGCTCAGAGTCTCCGGGAACTGGCCGGTCTGACAGCTCGGAGTCTCTAGAGAGCTCTGCGACGTCGACTGGAGCGTGCCAGAAGCCGCAGCGACGTCGTCTGGAGCGCGGCGTGCAGCCGCCGCGACGTCGTCTGGAGCGCGGCGTGCAGCCGCAGCGACGTCGTCTGGAGCGCGGCGTGCAGCCGCAGCGACGTCGTCTGGAGCGCGGCGTGCAGCCGCAGCGACGTCGTCTGGAGCGCGGCGTGCAGCCGCAGCGACGTCGTCTGGAGCGCGGCGTGCAGCCGCAGCGACGTCGAAGAGCTGAGAAGGTGGTCCGGGACCCCAGATGCCTTGACTAGGTGCGCTGGGACCACCGGAGTTCGTAAGAGGTGAACTGGGACCACCGAAGCTCAGAAGACGAGGATGAGGTGGGCTGGGACCACCGAGGCTTGGATGAGGTGGGCTGGGACCACCGAGGCTTGGATGAGGTGGGCTGGGACCACCGAGGCTTGGATGAGGTGGGCTGGGACCACCGAGGCTTGGATGAGGTGGGCTGGGACCACCGACGCTGGGATGAGGTGGGCTGGGACCACCGACGCTTGGATGAGGTGGGCTGGGACCACCGACGCTTGGATGAGGTGGGCTGGGACCACCGACGCTTGGATGAGGTGGGCTGGGACCACCGACGCTTGGATGAGGTGGGCTGTGACCACCGACGCTTGGATGAGGTGGGCTGGGACCACCGCTGCGTAGATGAGGTGGGCTGGGACCACCGATGAGTGGATGAGAGGTGTCAGTATCAGCAGAGAAAGAGCGAGGATAAGGGAGAGGAACGGAGGAGGAGCGATGGGCTGAGCGAGAGGGCGAGAGAGAGGGCGAGAGAGAGAGCGAGAGAGAGAGCGAGAGAAAGAGCGAGAGAAAGAGCGAGAGAAAGAGCGAGAGAAAGAGCGAGAGAGAGAGCGAGGAGGAGGAGCGGAGGAGGAGCGAGGACGAGGAAGAGGAGCGGAGGAGGAGCGAGGACGAGGAAGAGGAGCGGAGGCGGAGCGAGGATGAGGAAGAGGAGCGGAGGAAGGGCAAGAGAGAGAGGGCGAGAGAGAGCGAGAGAGAGAGCGAGAGAGAGAGCGAGATGGAGTGGAGGAAGAAGGAGGAAGAGAAGAGCCAGCGCGTGAAGCAAAACGCGGACGGCGAAAGAGAGAGCGAGAGGATTGAGAGCAGAAAACTGAGGACGAGAGAGAGAGGGAGCGGAGCGGAAGGAGAGAGAGCGAAACGAAAGCGAGCGCATACGGGAGCGTCGTCGCCGAGGGGAAGAGGCAGACCCCACACGGGGGTTAGCAGAAGACACCAGAGGGGAGAGACTCTCCAGCGATGGAGAGACCCCGAGAGAAAGAGAAGAGAAAGGTAGACTGAGAGCAGAAGGCTGCTGACCTGACCGGGGATCAGCCGAAGAGGGCTGAATCCACCAGTGTTGCGCCGGTAGCGGTGATTCCGTGCATGGGTGGTTGGGTTCCGGCGAGATTTCCAACCACCAGGGCCACATAAGTGCCGCTGCTCTACAGCACTCACATGAGCGACGCACCTTCGGGAATCTCCAGCTGATGGGCATGTCCGAGTAGATCGCCACCCAGGCATCTCGGATTCTCACAGCGGGAGACTCAGGAGGTAAAGCACGAAATTCGCACGGACACATTTCCATGAACTGTCCCCACAAGCCTTCAGGAGCGAAGTGGCACGTTACTGGTAGGATCTTCAGTAAAATGTCCAGTTGCTCCACGAAGTGCTCGTCCCGTTCCCATCTAGGAGCAGTGACTAGGATCGCGAACAGTTCAGAAACATCCATTTTGTTGTAAAGTTCAAAATTGAGGAAACAATAACTGCCACTACCGCCGTCCTTTACGTTGGTTGGCTTCTCAGGCACTTGTTCCTCTTGTCGGTTACGGCCGGTTATTCTGTCAGGGGGACGAAGACGAAGCTGAAGCCGGAGTACAAACGAAGGCTTTTAATGAGTCTTGCAGAGTTCCACAGGCAGCATAGGCAGAATAAGCTTTCGAAGAAACGGTACACACAAACGTGAGCCAAGCCAACGTGGCTTGTCACGAATCACATGACCAAGAATAACCGGCAACTCAAGCTCCCTCCGCAATTCCTTAAGTACCTCATGGTGATGAGGTACACCTGTTGCGGAGGAAGATGAGCTGCCGGTGACTAATTGTGAAAGTTCGGGATCCTGGTGCGCCACCAGGGGGCGCTAAACCCCCAGGATCGTAACAATAGCACTATAACAATACGTTACATCAAAACTTGTCAATCCAAAACTTGTCAGAATTAAAAAATGGGCTATTAGACAGTATTATATAGTACATTTGAAAACATTCCCTTACCGGTAGCGCGAACTCCCGCTTCAGCAGCTAAGCCTTGATGTCTTGAGGCCGAAGTTGCTGTAAGTGTTGTGAGATTTAAGTATTCGCAAAAAGCCAACAATCTAACACTGAAACCTCCGTTCTATGCATTAAACTCACGAGAGTCAAGCTCATCTAGCCGATCAGCTGCCTGTCTCAGTATCTCTGAAACCGAACGACGTGCTGCCGTCGTGCACAAAAGCCAAGCTCCAATTAAGCGCGAAAGGATGTGACGTCGTCCTCTCCTTGTTGTAATAGAAGATTGCAAGCCAAGCTTTTGGTTCATTACCGCCACCTGTTTGACTCCGAGTCAGTTCATCTTCATCGTGATTCGATTCGATTGCTTTTGACTGAAGAGCGAAAACATGCCCACTCATTTGACTACACATTTCGGAAAAGAAAAAGAAAAAGGCCAACCCTCATCGAAAAAGAAAAACGGCTCGAGAGAAGGAAAAGATAAATGGTTACATTTATTTCTCATTTGTTGTACTAACATAAATATATGTATTTATACATTTATTTTTACTAATGCATTTGCGCATTTATTAATACAAAAGTACATTTATTTCCTTTGACATTTATATTTGATTTTGGCGGTTTTGGTTCTCCATACCCCTGCTTGTTTTCCTGTCTTCCCCACCTTGCCCAGTGGTTTTGCCATCTTGGAATAAACCTCAGTTACCACCATTAACCCCTTGAGTGCTCCCTAGTGTTTCTGTGCTGTGCACGTGGGTCTTCTCCCTTCAGCCCTGTCCGAGTGACAGTCGCCCCGTGTCAACCAGGTGATACCTCCTGCTCTATTGTGCCCAATACCAGTCATTGGTGAGCCGATTGAGCATGTGATTGCAGATTGTGTTGTTCCGTTACCAAATACAAAAAAAGGAAACCAATTTTTATTGACAGTTATGTGTGTGAACAACCGGTTTCCTGAAGCATTACCTTTAAGAAAAATTTCTTCCCAAAGCATTATCATGGCCCTAATTAAATTATTTTCTACTTTTGGTTTACCAAAAATCATACAGACAGATCAAGGCACAAACTTTTTGTCTTAGGTCTTCAAACAAGTAATGGAGACTCTATCTGTATCGCATCGCGTCTCAAGCTCTTACCACCCGGAGAGTGAGGGAGCGCTAGAACAATTTCATCAGACATTTAAATTCATGTTGACTTGTATTTCGTCACACGGTCAAAGGACCCTTGAAGATATTGAAGGACAAAATCATTGAATAGGACGACAGTCCAAAAGTGAATATTTTAAATTGTTTCTGCTGTTCGAGAGCGTTTGCATGATGCCTGCTCATTAGCCTGAGAAGCCTTGTGTAACACTCAGGGTAAAATAAAGGGAAGGTGTGATTGGAAAGTGGTTGTGCGTTTCTCCCAGGAGATAAAGTACTTGTTCTTTTGCCAGTCTTGGGGTCTGCACCGTTTGCGCGTTTTGCTGGTCCATATGTTGTGACGAAATGCCTAATTCAGACTAACTATATAATTCACACGCCTAATAGGAAACGCCAGAACCGGAGGTTGCGAGTGGTGCTGCAGGGCCTGCAGTGCCCTCGGTAGCTACTGTGGATGTTCCCATCTCTTGAGCCTGAAGAGGTGGATGCTGAGGTGGATGGAATAGAGCTCTGAAGTAAACAACACCAAGACGCATCTTCAAATTTGGAGATAATTAAAATTCTTAATTTCCTCCCATCTAGCTCACCTTACATCAGGCCAAAAAGAGGACATTGTCAACTTGATCTGCAGATTCCATACATAGTTTACAGGTGTGCCTAGTGTTACGTTCCGTCCGTAGTCTAGGGGTAGTAGGGGGTTAAGATGAAAATAATAATAATGGTAGCTAATTAAATTAAAAGTAAAACCGGAGCTTCAAGTACTCAGGAGTTTTAAGGTGGCAACACACAACAGCAAGATTATAAATAAAGAGCGGTATTTATTGAATTAACAAGTAAAAGAAAAACAACCGGAACCAATACCTCGGGAAGGGCAGGCTAGAAAACGACAAACAAAAATACCCCCTACCTACTCGGGAAAACCTCTAACTAAGTTCACAAAAAAGAAATGAAATAAACAACAGGATTCTGACCTGACTTCCTGACTAAATCAACACAAAACAGGTTACAATAAATAAAAAAGCCAGCCACTTCTCTACTGTTCCTGAGCAGGTGATCAAGGAGAAAAGACACTGCTTTTGTCACACAGACAAGCAAACACGGCGAGCAGGACACAGGCTCAGGTCTCAGAGACAGGGGGAATCTCGCATCTCCGACTCTTCTTTTAAGGAGCGGTAAAACCCCTTCAGCTGCTGCGCCAATCAGCAGCACGAGTGGCTGGGAGGCGGAGCTAGAACAGAGCAGGGCAAAGAAAAACAAGGAGTGCAAAAAAAAAGCAAACGGCTCTGGACGCAGCACCAGGCAGACATCTGTCCTTGGCCACGACATCAATATGCAGGATGCAAGGCCCATGAAACCTCATTTTATCCTGCACGCACGTATGTGTGAACAGACAAATGCCGGAAAATTCGTTCCGGAAATCTTCCGGAACGGATAGTAGTAACGTACCCGGTACCTAGCCGGTATTCTCCTCTGTGTGAAAGCGAAACGGAACATTTCCGGGAAAGCGCGCCGAAGTTTCGAGCGCGCTGACGTCACCCACTGCTCTGAGCCAATCTGAACATTCTGGCGTGGGTCACGTGTTCGTATTTTCGCGCGGTCATTTCGCGCTTTCGCGGGTCTAGCCGTTCAAAAGGTTCCGCCGGTTGATGATGTCACAAAACATTCACTCGTCGCTGTTTACAGAAATCACAGTCAGAAAAGTCGTCTAACTGAAACGACAGCGAAATCAAAGCACCTATAATAATTCGGGCGGATGAAGACATTTGTCACCACATTAAAGGAACAGTTAGTGACGCCGTCTCTTATGAAACAATTACCCACGTTATTCATGTTTACAAAGGCGCAGCTGTTTAAAGCGTGTCGCCAGTTGATGATGTCACCGAAAGTACCGGGATTTTGAAACCGCCGTGTGAAAGGATCTTTTCCGTTAAAATGCAGGAATGGCAGCGCTTGTGTGAACAGTCTTTGCAGGAAAAAAAGCAGAACGACTTTACTGGTATTTTACCGGCATTTCTGTGTGAAAGGGCCTATTGTGGTAAAGCGAGCAATCATAGAACAGGAAGTAACACAAGTAACTACTCGACAACGGCTTAGCCAAACCCAGTTTCAGTCCATGGAGCTCCTCTTGCCTACTTGTCTTGTATTGTAAATGTGTACATTGCAAATTTTCCTAGTCCTGTCAAAGTGCCTTTGACAGCCTCAAGTTGCTCTTATGCACATCGCCTGTTCTTTCTGCACCTGATTTTTCTCTGCCAATGGAGTTGGGGCAGGTGCTGTTTTATTGCAGGAAGATGGCGACGTTGATCACCCTTTTAGCTATTTACGAAATTCAATTAGCACCTGGTAAACTACTCAACCATTGAGAAAGAGGCATTGGCACTAATTCTAGTTTTGAGAAATTTTGAAGTTTATGTTGGTTCATCTGTTCTCACTGTTTTAGTTTGTTCAGATCATAATCCCCTTGAAAATAAATTTATGTTGAGACCCGGTCACGATCCACAGTGGAATCATAACAGGGGGAAAAACATGAATGTGACACATTTCTCTCCCATTAAAACCCCTTTGAGTAATGAAGTAGATTTGGGGTGGAAATGCATGTGCAGTAAACTAGGTTCTCCTCATGCTGGTTTAGGCTCCACATCTGAAGAGGTGACTGATGTATTCAGTGAATTCAGTCCGCAGTTTGTGGTTGTTCCACCCGTCTAAAAAAAATCGAGACACCTCTGGATGTGTGGTAAAAAATACTCCAATTAAGCGCATACAGATGGATTTCCTCATCTGGGTTGAGTAGATCTTCATTTTCCATCCTGCAGAAACTGGAGTAAAAGAGATCCAATACTCCTCCAAAGACATCACGCCACAGTCTCTCAATTCTGTAGAAACAGAAAATCAAACACAGTTCTGGTGCAGGCTATGTTTCCACAGATCTTTGTGATCACTAACATTTTAACATTGTAATGATTTTGATGATTAACAAAGCATCTGTGTGTGTGTGTCTGCGGAAATGAGACGGAGGAAGAGTAAGATCGGTGTAGTGGAGCATTTTGCTAGTTTTAAGAGACTGTTAGCATGTCCTGTGTCTGAAACAGCATGTATTAAGCAGTTGAAATGAAAAATATTGTGAATTTTTAAACATTAATGATTACCTTGTGAGTATGCGTTCATCTTCCCGTATTGTGAGAATTGCGGTTGGTTCCACTGTGCATCACCATATAGTGTGCCACTTCAATCTTCCCCCCTCCTTTGTCAGACCGCACAAGAGATGGTAGTCCAAAAGAATGGACAGTTTTATGTACTTTGTTTTGTATGGACGGTTATTAGTGGCTCCAGACAAGTACACAATAAGACGACTAAAACCATCTATACTGCCATGGACCACAATACCCCATCTGTAGAGCAGTACAAACAACACTGTGTTTTCTGCATGTTGTTTCTTGTGAATTTAAGTACATTTAATATTTTGATAAAATTCTGAATGCCCACTAGTTCCCTTAAGCACAGCCTTGCCTGATTAGTTTGTGGTTATCATCCATGTGCCATCAGCTGTTTGGAGCTGGAACTGAATATCTCACAGTACGGAGCTGTAGTACTAGCAGCAGCAGCAGCGTACAGATGTTCGGACGCTCTTGATCGCGACATCTCCTCTTTTCTTTTATCAGAAACAGATCTCATGTCCACTTACACTTGTGTAGGTTGAGGGGGAAAAAGTGAAATAAAGAGTAATGGAAAAACTATTTGTTTGACTTAAGGCTGTATTAGCGGAGCTTGCAAAAGCACGTCTTAGCTGGTCATCATCTTGGCCCAGAAAGTCAAAAAGTGTGGTGGGTATTTCTCTCTCCGAATTGTCAGATAAACTGATCAAGTTCTCGAATTGAATCAATCCGGAATACCACAGTCATTTGTAAAACTTTCTAAAAGGTCCGCAAGCTGCCTTACGCTGTTTGCTATCTCTCAAAGCTCCATGGCTACTGTTAGCTAGACCATGATGCATTGCATCCACGAAAGCGCTAGTCAAGACGAATCAAACAGGAAACTCTTCAGAAAATGACCAATGAATGTGCAGTGACACATTAAGGAGACGCCCGCTCATTTGACTATGCGTAAAGGAATAGATAAAGGATTCGCGTGAGAATGGCGAGGTGGCGTGAGAATCAAAAAATGTAATGGTAACATTTATTTCCCATTTGTTGAACTACAGTACCATAAATATATGCATTTATACATTCATTTTGCATATATGCATTTCTGTTCATTTATACATAAGTACATTTATTTCCCATTTGTTGTACTAACAAATATATGTATTTATACATTTATTTTGTACGTATGCGTTTCTGTATTAAATTCTGTTATTAATACATAAGTAAATGTATTTCCTTTTGTCATTTATATTTGATCTTGGCGGTTTTGGTTCTCCATATGGCACAGAATAGAGGGATAAGCTGGTGTTTAAATACATGACCTGATTACAAATGGAATACAGCTGGACCGGAAACTGGAAGTAAACAAACTAAACCTGAAAGTTTCAAAATAAGAGCATCAAAACTAAAAGTTTGAATCCAACTATGAGTCAAAGTCCATGACAATATGAAAGTCACTTACTTTTTAACGCGCATGCCCAAAGCAGCGCAATGTAGGAAATTCTCCTGTGTAGGACAGCATTTTGGAACACCGGTAAAGGGATTTCTGGCTCAGCATAAAGTGCAATGCAATAATCTAAATGAGTTGTAATAAAAGCATGGATTAAAATCTCAAAGTAATGGTGTGAAAGAAATGGTTTTGCTTTGTTCAGGTGTCTCAAGTGGAAAAAGCTGAGCTTGATCACTGAACTAATCTGAGCGTCCAGCTTATTCTTCCAGTGTTATTTTGTCTCTGTTGTGTGTCCCGGCGTCTCTAATATTTCTGTATTTCTGTTATTGAGCCAATAAACACTTCTATGCATGTCTGCCTCTCAAAATATTATTTAAATAAAAAAAAATAAAGACAGAGCACACCTCCACAAAGTTACAAGCGTCTAAAAAAACTGTCAAAAGTGGTGCTTATATTCGCTTAAATACGTAATTATGATCATGTAACGTAAAAAAATGTATATAATTAAAATATAAATATATGTATATTCTAACCTTAACATGTTAACCATAGTGCTATTAGGTGGTGTGGTGACATTGTTTTACACTCAGTATTTTGGGCATTAACAATGGCTTCAAATCATTTTCGTTTAAGTATATTTATTTTGCTCTGTTGGTGTAACACTGATAACGATTTACTTGACACAGGTAGCAACACGTACACGACATATGTAGAAAATACTCCTTTTATTATATAACTTCCACACAAACTGCGGGTTCATTGGTTAACATCGCCATCTAGCGGTAATCACAAGTAGTACATACCACAGCACATACATAACATTGTAATTTAAATCTTAATTGTTTATAAAGCAGTGGTCGGCAAATTACAGCCCCACATGCGGAACTTGTAAAAATTAAATGAAAGTCAGATTTCATGTAAACCCGGTTAAACTGTATTTATATTGTATTTGTATATATCTGTATTTATAATTTTTTTATGTAACTCATTTTAAAAAGCGGAACCATAAGCACAAAATGTACGTAAAAGAATTGTACTAGTATATTTTTCACATTTATTTTTATACTGTCAGTCTTTGGAATCAGATGCCAAAAATATGCAACTTAAATTTCGAAGAAACAAACAAAAATCTTCATGTTTTGGTTTTAAAACCTTTTTTCCGCTTCAGATTGTTTTGACCATTTCTTTTTTTTTTTCAATTGGACTTCTGCGGCAGGCTTCAATTAGGGGCGGCCTTTGATTGGCTGGTGAGAATTTGATTGACAGCCGCTTGAAGCCCAGTCCGCTCCCTTTGTCAAAGGTTAGGACACAATGTGGCCCGTGAATCAAAAAGTTTGCCCACCCCTGTTTTTAAGTATTTTAAAGTTACTTAAGTTGATCAGGACGGTCTGGAAGAGCTCCTCTTATCGCGTCTTAACCCTTCTTTAGTAGCTGTGATTTAGTCACATCTGTTGAACACACAACCAAACTCTGGCCCAATGAAATCAAGGCATTTAGTCTGACGAGTTCTTTAGTGGAATAATCTGGTAACTGTTTTTCAAATAATAAAGAGGAATAAGAAAGAGGAATTTTTTTTTCTTTTCAAAAAGATGACAATTATTAATATTACTGCGCTATTTTTTGCCTTATTTTGTATTTTACACTGTATGTCTGTACTGTGTTGAGCTTGCACCTAAGCTTTTCAGATGTGACAATAACAGTGATTTGATTTGATGGCCACAAGTCAATCAGTTCATGATGAGTCTGGATTCTAATCTGCAGGTGTCTATTTTACATAAAGACCGGAGTACATGTGATAGTAAGAAAAAAAGTAAGAATTCAGCATCATACAGTCATTCCATGAGATAATGAAGAGCTGGATCATCCTTGACCAAAATCAGCAGAAGTTCACCGTACGTCACTGACTCATCACACTTAAAAAGAATCAACATTTCTCTTTTTAAAGACTTTTTATCACATAGCGTCTTTGCGTTGGTCTCGGACTAAGAAAAGCGCTATACAAATGAACTTGAACTTGAACACTTCAAGACGACAAACTGGCTCTTCTTGTAACCAAGACAATTGTACTGAACATCAATAGGAATCTTTGTATTCCTTTCAGTGAAGCCAAAATGTAGGAATGCGTCTGTAAGGTCGAAAATGACTCTTAGCCTCAGTTCTTTCCAGTGAAAGAAGTCTTGTAGTTGAGCCGAATAAACACACAAAACTTTGTTCTTGTGCCAATCTGGTTGCATTGTTAGCATTTCCTGTTACTAAGCTAAGCTAAGGAGAGGCAGCTCCTTCTGCTGCTTCTTCTACATCTTGTCTCTCTTCGGTCCAAGTTCTAACCGTGTCACGATCGCCGTTTTGGTTTTGTTTTGGTCCGTGTTCTCGGGCCTGTTGCACATGACGAGGATCATTTTTGGAACTACCATATTGTTTGAATATACTGAAGATTCATCTTTCACTCGCTGACTATAAAGCTCCAAGTAAAACGGTGAGCCACCTTTTACCTGCAATGCCGGAGGACTAACTGGAACAGCTGATGTTCTTCAGATGCGCTGTGTGTCTTTTGAAGTAACAAATTCCTGCTTTCCTTGGGAATCAAACCCATGACCTGATGTTTAAAACACCAGCACGCTACAGACTGAGCTACTGGGAAAGCAAGATTTTGTGTTTATGTTAGTAGTGGGAAATTTTTATATGACAGATCATTTAATAATATAGAAAGTTTCAAATGTATTAGCTCATTTTCGTTACATGAGCATTACGTTGTTTATTAATATATTAACTATAACGTTTTAGGTAATAAATTATTATTTTTGTGTCTGACTTAGCTCTGAAACATTAAGCGTGAGTTAACCTAGAGAAGCATCGGACATTTAAACTCTCTCTCAAGCCCCGCCCTCCTCACAGAAGACCAATCAAACTAACGATGACTTCGTGTATTACTCAATCAAAGGTTGACAATGTGACGTCTTCATAACATGCGCGTGAGATGACTCGCATGAGATGCTGCTTTAAAAAAATATCTGTATTAAAAAATACCGGTCAAACGCCGTCCTGTATTGTTTCAAAACGTGACACGCGATTCAATTCTCAAATTTAATTTAAAGCACGGTTGGCGAACGTGTTATGGTTCTTTGAAGAAGCGTGAAACCCGGACATTTTCGTAAATTTAGAAAACCCGTCCGGACGCCCCAGACACGAGGTAAAAAGAGGACATGTCCGGGGAAAAGAGGACGCTTGGTCACCCTAGGCATACCAGGTGTGCAAACAATACAGTTTAGTAAAGAATTAAATACAGACCTGAACATTTTCCCCTGTACTTCTGACATATCTTCTTTTTCCGGGCTGTTCTGTGGCAAATCGATATATTTTCGGAGTCCCTGGAGGTCCACAGACTGCTGGATCAGCACCCTAAAATTCAGTTGGAGTTAACAGACAATATCTGCATAAGTACACGGATGAACTGAAATTTCCTGTAAAACACCCAATAATCTATGAGAGCCCAGCTTGGGTAGAGAGCTCTCACAACAGTTTTGTCATCGTTATGCCATTCTTCTCTAGTACTTTCAAATCGTTTAGGAGTTGGGAGAAACCTTTGTCATGGCCAAATTCCTTAAAATCCTTCTCCCGACACAGGAAAAATCGCAGCATATGGTCAGTATTCGACCGGGCATGGGGAGGAATGTTGAGTAGAGAGAAGTATAACATCCCAAACCATGTGTTTCTTTTTTGCAGAACCGAGTGGGTTCACTACTTCAAATGCATCCTGGTACAGAACCAGCTTGAGACAGTTTGGATTTCCTCTACAGAACATGTTTGACACAAACACATCTCCATCACAACAGTCACTGAGAACATCTGGACTTGCTACATCAGGATCCACTGATATGAGACCTTGCCAAAAACAAGATTCCAGTATATTCTTCAAAAGAATTTAGCACAGGAACATAATAAGCAAATCTCTCAGTTCTGTTCTCGTCTCTGCCCAAGAACCTTTTTTTGGTTCAACATACTTAAACACGCCTTTAAAGCACAGGACTCTAGAGTAAGTAGTTCTCCTAGGTCCTGTGTGCGAAGCAGAGAACGAATAACATTGTTTTACTGTATCACGGATTTTTATAACCTCATCTGAAACTGTTTCAGAAGTGAGCTGAGTCTATCCAGTCTACACAACAGTGTCAGTGCGTGCATATTTTCTATTTCTTCAACAATTGTTTGAATGGAAGATGCTGTCCCTGTAGTTTAATGTACAACATGCATTACCTCGATAACAAATTGCCGACATTTTTTGTAAAGGGTTTTCTGTATCTGAGACACTGGCAGTTTCATGTATGACGGCGATTGTGGTTGGACTCTGACGAATGTCTTGGTTTGAACCCCAAATCACATTTTCTAAACATTTGTACACACTTTGACATGTCACTGGACAAGTCACATGTCGTCCCTCACCTCTGTGCTCCTTTAAGTGAGCAATCCAAGCTTTAGTTCCCTTATACGTTGCTCACAATTTCATGTGAGCAACAGTTTGGATTGAAAAAAGAATCTTTTGATCTCGCCTGTGGAAATCTTCTCTTCTTGGAAAAAGTTCTTGTCCACCTCCGAGCATCCGTCAGCGAGGGCCACCGCCGCGCCGCCGAAAAGAAGAGAGTGGCGAACCTCCTCCCCCATGTCCGCCAGATTGAGCCACAAGTAACGTGACTATGAAGATGCCCATGGTTTGGGCGAGGCCCTCCGATCATCCGCACCGACTCCAACAAAGTAATCTGTCACCAGCACTGCCCGCTTCACCCTCTCCGAGTCCTACCCTTTTAGGTGGCTAGGGACCAGGACGAGGAGAGAAGCAGAAAGGGCAGAAATACCCCACAGATGAAAGGAGCCCCTCTTTGCACCTCAAACCACTTCCCATTTGAGGGCAGAAATGCCAACAGACTCGGGGCAAGGAAGCTCTGTGACATTGGCCATGGGATCGACATGGGATTGTCGTGGCTAGTCCTAGCTGTCCTTGTCATCCCTGGGCCCTGAATCTTGTTCAATCCTTTCTGTTGGCCAATAAAAAAAATGATAAAATCAAATAATGAATGAAATTAATTTAATTCAAATAAATACATAAAAATATTATTATTATTATTATTATTAAAATAATAGTGTTGTACTGTTATAAACCTCATACACATTTTTTTTTTTTTTTAAAAAAAAAAAAAAAAAAAAAAAAAAAAACTCTTAAAGAGTGCGATACGGTATTGTTACGTTTTTTTGTTTTACCAAGAAACAAAATGCAAATTACTGGTTTTCGCATTTTCATTTATTTTTGGCAAAGACACAATACATTTACAGTTTTAAATTATTTTACAGATTATGTTTTTTTCCCTGTAACAATTGTACAGTTTATTAATGTTACATATACATATATTTTTTACAGTGTACTGTGTACAGTGTATTTACAGTGTTTTTACAGGCACGTTGTGACTCCACATACTGACAGCTCTACCTGCATCAGTGTTGAATTTTGTCAACACAATTTGGAGTACACTTTCTGTAGTGTTAAAACAGTAACTCTATTTGGAGTTAAAAACTAAATATAAAATCTAAATATATATATTTTTTAAATGACTTTTAAAAAGTATTATTACTTTAAGTATTAGTATTAGTTTTCTTACTTTAAGTATAGAGTAATACTTTTTACTCCTAAAAGTATTAGTACTATTAGGAGTACTGTTTGTCACTGTTAGAATATTTTTAATATTTAATGACTTAAATCTTATTTCCAATAT
>MU204421.1:47302-63157 GCA_017309775.1 Paedocypris sp. Pulau Singkep
CCCCGCTGCGACAATTTTGTCTTCCAAAGGACAACATTTTGTACAAAACAATTGTCAGAAAAAGTTCATATTCATTGACTTCACTGCTCTGGACATAAAAGAGTTCTTAAAAATGTTTTTGTTGGCTATTATTGCTCTGCACAAATGCTTTGAGCTATTGCCATCTGGAAGAAGGTGCAGAGGATGGGAAGAGTCCAGTAAGATACGCCTTAGTAAGTTATTTAGATAGTAAGTACACAACCTCTAAAACAGCTCGGCTGATACCAAAGTTACTCAGTTTACGTAATAAAAACAGCCTTTTGTGAGCATTTCTTAAAAATGAAGTTTGAGTTTTCCTCAAAAGAGAGTTTGGTATCTATGTATGTGCCAAGTTATTAAATATTCTCAACCCTCTCAACAATCAGATTATTTAAAATCACTGGCAGCATAGGTGTAACAATAATATAAATATAATATATAATAACATGAATATAATAACATAAATAAATATAATAACAAGTTACTTAGTTGTGGACACATTCATTTCTAAAAAACTTTCCAAGCACCATTTTTGTCAAGCACCTTTCTGGTGCAGTGACGTGAAGATGTCGGTCCAGAACTCATTACTACTAACAGATAAATTGTCGATGAAGATGAGACGATGAAGATGCTCCGATTCTGAATGTGTTTCTGCGCTCACTAAACTCCTCCCCCACTTCCTGGTCAGGCAGCTCCCAATCACATTCCCACCAGCCAATCAGAGCACCCTACGTCAAACTAGTGCCGGAAGTCCAAACAAATAAACAAACATGAAACGAACGAAAAAATCTGAAGCAAAAAAGGAACATGTTCCTTTTTTTAATTTATATTTTTGGCACAAATTTTTGTCCGATTCCAAAGCAGGAAGGCAAACAAATCTGGTAGACAGAGATATTGGATTTTTAAAATTGAATGGATTTTCGTTCTCAGACTACGAGGAAAAAATAGCAAATTGCCATTATTGAATTGTAATGGCACTAGTGTATCCTGATGTTTGATTTGTTTTACTGTGACTAGCTTACGTTGTGTGTCACATTAAAAAAAAAGAGTTGCGGATTTGTATCCTGGTCCAGACACCGACTCCCAAATAATACAATTTCTGCCTGTTTTTGTGCATCATTTGTAATAAAAGATTCTATTTTAATATATGAATAATAAATATATACTATATACTGTTCGCCCCTGTTCAACCCAATTGTGTTTTTTCCTGATAAATATTACTATGCAAATTTCTATTTTTGCATTTGATACTTTTGCATTTTAAGTGCATGAAACTTAAATGGAAGTTTACTTTTACGACACAGAGGGTTAAATAAAATACTACATACATAGGAATTTAGGTAATGAGAATGTTTAATGCTTTGTGATTAATAAATACCTCAAAACAAGATACCTAAGAATAAGAATGGAAATTAGCTTAACGTTTGTTTTGAAGTTTAACAATCTGAAACACTTTGAAATTAATTCAGACACACTCACATGTGACAATGTTGTCACTGCCACTGAATGGCACAGAATAATGAGACAGGAATTACCCTGACAAATGATAAAATTACTTTTTCTAGTTAAACTGAAAATGTAAAAATTAATACCCCATTTACATGAATATAAGCCCTCCTGAATAATAAGCACCATCCCTGATGGGGATGATATACGTATATACATATATAGATCTTTTTTTTTTTAACATGTGCGGTTAAATTGCGTACATTTTCCATTAAAATAATTTTTTCTCTATTTAACAAACCTAACTTGTGAGTCACATAAATGTTGTTTTTACTAATAGTAAAAAAAAAAAAATCTATTCTACTCTATAAAAACGCGTGAGGCATTAGGCTCCTATGAGGCTTTGCATGGCAGACTAGAGCTCCGCCTTTGTCGGACTTACATATCAGAGCAGCATTGTTTTGTAGACAGAGCGATTTGAGTCCAGTGGTCTTTGTTTTAAACGGTTTTATTATTTTATTTTAACGGCAGATGAGACGTCATCGGATGGCGCCAGATGAGTCCGGTGCTTTATCTGAAGTATTACCTCCGGATTGTGGTTATTTGAACTGCCCACGCGCATCGTGCGAGGTGGTGGAATAGCCACAGTGTATAAATCTGCATGTAAATGTAGCCAGCCATCTCTTTCGAACTCGTTCTCCAGCTTTGAACTGGACATGTTTGAACTGGGTCATCCGCATCCTGTGCTTTGTGTCGTGATCTATCGTCCGCCAAAATATAAGAAGCTTTTTATAAACGAATTCTCTGAATTATATAAACGCCGAAATCATGCCCAAGTATGATCGCGTTATTATTGTTGGGGACTTTAATGTGCACGTCTGCTGTCCGGACAAAGCAATGTCTAAGGACTTTTTAAGCCTTATTGACTCGTTTAATTTATTACAGCACGTTTCTAAACCTACGCAAGAGCGTGGCCATACACTTGATCTGGTTTTAACTGTTTGGTCTGCCTGTCTGTAACCTAAGAATTTGTGATGCAGTGTTTTCTGATCATATGCCCGTTTTGTTTGACATTACTCTGCCACGTAACACCTTTAAACCTCGCGCTCCTGCTCGGCTGGTCCGAATCATTAACCCTTCCACGGCCGCTCAGTTCGCAGCCTCTTTCCATCAAACCCCCCAGAACCCGAGTGCTCTGACACGGATGAGCCTGCCGAACAGCACTGGATGCGGTGGCTCCACTAAAACTCAGACAAACTAAAACTAAATCTGAGCCCTGGCTAAATATCCCAACGCGTGCTGCCAGACGGGAGTGTCGGAAAGCTGAGCGAAAGTGGAGAAAGGACAACTTGCAAGTGTCATTACAAATGTTGAAGGACTGCTGGCGTCGCTACCAGGCTACTGTAAAGGAAAAGAGAACACCTGTCCAACATCATCCTATCTAACCGTCACAAGCCACGTGTTCTGTTTAACACCGTAGACTCTGTTCTTAATGCCCCAAAGATCGCCTGTGCAGAACCTTGCTTCGTCAATTTTTGATTCTTTCGAAATTTCCTCAATTTTTTTATAAAAAAGGTGAATAATGTCAGGGCCCTCATATCACCACCTGCTTCTGACCCTTCAGTTTTTGGGCTTCACCCTGAAACTTTTCATCAGTTTGAGCCAGTGACTCTATCAGTGTTGAATGAGACTGTTAAGCACCTGAAGCCCACAGGCCTACTGATGCTGTTCCACCTCGACTTTTTAAAGAAGTTTTCACAACCTTCGGACCTTCTGTTTTAGCTGTCATTAACAGCAGCCTCACCTCTGGAATCGTCCCTAAAAACTGTAAACATGCCAAGGTGCAGCCGCTAATCAAAAAGCCCGGTCTGGACCCCTCTGTGTTGGCAAATTTCAGGCCCATTTCTAAACTTCCATTTATTTCAAACGTTTCGGAAAAAATTGTATTTGTGCAACTGAAGGACTTTTTACACCGAAATAGTACGCTTGAGGTTTAACACAGCACAGAGTCAGCATTGCTGCGTGTTTTGAATGATATCTTGATCGCGACAGATGCTGGGGATCATGTGCTCCTGGTTTTATTAGATCTAACTGCGGCTTTTGACACGGTGGATCACGATATATTGATTTCACCATTAGAGAAGTGGGTAGGCATTGGTGGCGTTGCTCTGGAATGGTTTAGGTCGTATCTGGCAGACAGAACGTTCAGTGTACAGTTCGACCATGTCCACTCCTCTACTGCCCCTCTCCTGTGTGGTGTCCCCCAGGGTTCGATTTTGGGCCCTCTGCTCTTTTCACTCTACCTGCTTCCTCTCGGCTCGATTTTCAGAAAACACAATTGCTCGTTGCATTGCTATGCGGATGACACACAGATATACGTGCCATTAAAACGGAGAGATGGGTTTGCTCTGGGCTCACTGAGGGAATGCTTGGATGAAGTGAGAGCCTGGATGGCTCTAAGTTTTCTCCATTTTAATGAGAAAAAGACTGAGGTTATCGTCTTCGGTCTGAGTGTCAGCGGTGGGCCTTCTCAAGTGGACCTTGGTCCTCTAAAACCATTTTTTAATCCTATTATCACTAGTCTGGGTTTTGAAGTGGACAGCGGTTTTAATCTGGACAAACAGGTCAGGGCAGTGGTTAAATGTAGCTTTTTTCACCTGAGACGTTTGGCCAAAGTGAAGCCGTTCCTGTCAAGAGAGCATTTCGAGACAGTGATCCATGCTTTCGTAACAACCCGACTGGCTTACTGCAACTCTCTGTACTTTGGTGTGTCTCAGTCGTCCGTGTCCCGACCCATCTCTTTTCCATGGCATATAACCCAGCATAAACATTTTGGCTTTATTTTTGGTTCATTTTAATCACACGTTTTAGTCCTTTTAATCTTTTTGTGCTTTTTAGTAATATATATATATATTTATCTGTTAATTTTATTATGATTGGATTTGTGAATTATGTGATTATGTTTTAATGTAAAGCACTTTGGTCAGTCTACTGTTTTTAAAAGTGCTTCTATAAATAAAGTTGACTTGACTTGACTTGACTTATTTTTGCTCCGACGTGTGCTAATGGACTCGTTAGCCTTTAGCTGTGGTCTAGTGTGTTCAGGACAGTGTTCATTTCGTTGCCAACATTTTTCGTCATCGTCTTCGTCAAAGACACTTTTCCCCTGTGAAACGAAACGAGAACTATATAAAAACTCCCGCTCAGGGACGAAAACTATAACTACGGTGCAACCATTTGTTACTTATAAACGTGATGCAATTATATTACATTTTATTTTACTGTATTTTTATTTTTCTCTTTGTTGAGGTTTCATTTATGAGAATACAATTATTTGGATTGAAAGAAAAGTTCATTTAAATAAGTAAAAAAAAAGAAATGTTTTTCCAAATAAGATCTTTGTATATATTTTATATGTTCGTAGTTAACTACGTATTCATATTTCTTAGACACAGCAACTTCAGTAAACATTTAGAATATATAGCACCTATATTTTCGTTGACTAAATCTATACTGTAATTTAGTCGACTAAAATGCTGTGGTATTTAGTCGAGTAAAAATTAGACAAAAAATAAAAAAAATTAAGATGACTAAATTGGCACTAAAACTAAACTGAGTTTCAGTCAAAAGACTATGATAAAAACTAAATGAAAAATCAAAATGAACACTGGTTCAGGTGCAGTCCCGTCCGTGTGCAAACATCTCGTCTCTTTCAATCGCTGTGTCATGACTGACGAGAAGGTTGAGACGCTGATGCAGTATGATGGAACGCTGAGCATTTAGTGAAGTCCGTTGGGCAAAAGGCGTAGTCAGAACACGGGCAAACCATCAAAGCAAAGCGGGCAGAGACAGTGTTGGAAACCGGGTACACGGGCAGAGATCCCAAACCAGGAAGAGGAACCAGGGGAAACCTGAGGCTAAGCTTCGCGCCAGTACATGAATGGAATTCCAATCAGCGCACACACCAGTGGGCGTGTCCCGATCCCGCCTGCGCTCGCGGGCGTGGCGTCCTGCCAGGTCTGATGTCGTGCTTGTGCTTTTGTTTGGTTCCTGGTTTTTGTCCCTTGGGGCTGGTTTGGTTTCTGCGTTTGAACGTTTTGTACTTGATTTCTCTGTTTTAGATTGAGTTACAGTCTCGATTTCATACTTGGAGAACGTGGTGGCTTTCTCCTAAATGTAGCTGAATCATGGATGGATGTTTTATTCAAACATTTTGAATTTTGTAATTCAAATAGTTCTTGAACTCATTACGGAGTCTATTGTGCCTTTGTTGCGTGGCTTTTTTCTGATTGTCTGAGACGAGTTTTCTTGAACATGTTGATTTCGCGGATTTTAGAGCTTGTTGTGTGAGATTTTGAGAACTTGTGCTGTCATTCCGGCTAAAACTCAAGTTGTGTTGAAGTAATGTTCTTTTTTATAAGGTTGCATAGAATACTGTTTTAATTGAGGTTTAATGGAATACTGCTGCTCTTACTTAGATGTTAACTGTTTTTACGCAAAAAGACGCAGTGACATCTAGTGTATTCTCATGTTTCCTCAAACTTTTTCACTCTTTCTGTAATATTTTTCAAATTGCTGAGACATGAATTAAAGCCAAAAAACTTGTTGGATTTGCTAATTCTACTAGAACGTGTGATGAGGTTGCAACTGGAATGGTGATAATTTGCTTTACTTTACTTTACAGTCATTTAGGAGATGGGCTTTTATCCAAAGCGACATTTTTTTTTTATTACAACTTTCACAATTCAACAAAATCTTGCTTTCCCTGGGAATCGAACCAACGATCCGGTGTTCCAGGATCCAGAAAGCTGGCAGAACAACCGCACCTACATCATTAATAACAGCGTAATAACACAGTGGTGTGGAGCTTGTCGATTAGAAGCTCTATCACTTTTTCTCAACGTATTACGTTTTATCAAGAGTCGTTACCATTATCAGCATAAATTAATTTATGAAGTCTGTTTTGTGGTTTGGGGATCTATAAACTGACACCTTAAAAAGGATTCCTGGTTTATGTTAGTGTAGGTAAGTTCCCATGTAATTCTAATGTTTCAATAATGCTGATAGTAAAGTTGGTTTATTATTTACTGTAAAGTCACTGTTATATTTACAGTAAAGTCACTGTTACAGTGTGAATGGTAGCGGCGCCTCCATGATGTTTCTATTTGAACCACCTACGATAGTCTTCAATGAAATTAACATTTACATAAACACATTTATTGGACAAAAAAAAAAAAAAAAAAACGTTATCTTTTATTTGATTTGATATTTTATTTGATTTTGCTTTTAATTGTTGTCAATTAATAATAAGGTTATATATGCTAGGTATCTGATGACCGTACGCGGACGGCTGGTTAATTGCTGGGTTTTTCTCAGGCCACTGTCAATTATCTACTAAAAAGTTATCTATAAACAATAAATAAAATGCAACATTCTTCTATTTTTACATATTCAAACAAGCACTTTGTGACAGCTGTGCGCTTTGTGACTGTGAAAAATACTTTTTGTCATTTTTTTTTTTTTAAGTTGAACATTTGAAAACGTTCTTATTTTAAGTAGCCCTGCTTTATTTTACAAGTTAGATAACATTGTAAATATATGCTCTGTTCGGTATATATATACTTATGGTGGAACCGGACCTTTTAAAATTTTAGTTGAATATCCCAGACACATGCTATGTTTTGGAAAGATTAAATTGATAGTTTGTTGCTCCTTTTGTCCAGTCATGGAGCTCTTCAAAAATGATCTGACTGGCTGATGCTTAAATTATGTACATTTTAATACTGCATTATCATAATTCAATTTGACCCTCAGCGGCTTTACACGCGGAACCATAATTTTGATGTTTTTAGATTTGCTTGAAAAATGTAGGATTTCTGGACAACACTTTAATATTTTAGTTAGTGTCTAGAATAGACATTTAGAATAGTCAAATTAACATATGACAATATTTTGGCCATTAATATGATTGAAATCTGGATCTACTGTTCACACCCGGTAATATACGTACTTAAAGCTGAAAGCTGAAAACTGAAAACGTATAATGTCATTCTGATTGATTTCGTTCATTGACATCAGTCGTACTGTAATGTCGTGTTTCATTGTTTGAATTTTCTGTCCAGGTTGTTGGTTGGAGCCCCGAAAGCGAAAGCGCTGTCTAAGCAGAAGTCGCAGCTCACCGGAGGATTGTACAACTGCGATATTAATTCTCCCAGCACCACATGTCAGCGAGTGATGTTTGACAATGACGGTAAGCATGAATAATGAATGCCAAAAACAGCACGTAACATTAACCCACCTGTGATGTTCGGGTCAAATTGACACATTTTCAAAGTTAAAAAATATTTTAAAAATAATTTAAAGTAAGTTTTTACTTTGAAGCTTCTCCTGCTTGGCTTATTTGATGATTGTACAAATACAAATGTAACAATTCAGTTCACGTGTTTGTAACACCACGCTACGTGTTTATGTTTTAAGATGCGTTTCGGGACAAAGCTTTTTGACAAAAAAAAATGGTATTGAAAACGTATTTTTTCCGCTTATTTGGTGTGATCTACATACGTATAAACAAAAAATGGTTCCGTTGACATGTTTGTAACGGCGCTACATGTTTTTGTTATAAAGATCATGTTCCGGTCAATTTGACTCTTCAGACAAAACGGAAGCTAAAAAGAGTCAGAAAGATCAAATACTAGTAGTTTCTTGGAACAATGAGACATAATACAAAGCTGTCACACACACACACACACACACACACACACACACACACACACACACACACATAGAGTTTTAAGCAACTCTTTGGTTTCTGACACTTATATACATAATAAAAGGTCAAATTGACCCGCGAACATTATTGATGTTCCTCTGAAATGAACATAACAGGAGAGTTAAGACTGTCGGTCACATTCGCTGTTGTACATTTAGAAAATCCTGCGAATGAGAACAAACAAAACCAGTGGATGGGCGTCACAGTGCAGAGTCAAGGACCTGGAGGAAAGATATTGGTAAGAAATGTGTTTCTTGTGCCTTAAAATAGAATACAATATACAATTATATATAAAAATAAATATATATTAATTACTATCAGCTTAAATATAAAATTACATTAGCCAAGTCGCATTTTACATGTAATCTATCTAATCCGTGGCATGACTTTGTAAATTCATACTTTTTTTTTTTTTTTTAAATAAATGATATACTGGTGACAAACATACTAAAAACATGATACACAATGCAAAAAAAAATGCACGTGAAAATTAAAAAAAAAACAAATGTAAAAAAAAGTCTTAAATCAAGTAAAATTATCTGCCAATGGGGTGAGAAAATATTACTTGGTAAGACGGCATTTTCCAAGACTTATTGTCTTGAAACAAGCAAATTAATCTAGTTAATTTATCTTGACTGAAAAAAAAACTAGATTTATTGTGTAATTTGAATTTGATTTTTGGCTCGTCAAGAATTCATTATTTGCTGTGCAGTTGTTTAGTTTGCCTTTTGGAATGTGTTTTTAAAGTCATTAAAAACAAAGCAAAGATTAAAATGAGTTTCTTTTTCTTTAAAGACAATTTTTTCCCCAATTCTGCATATAAAGCGCTAAATAAATAAACTCAAACTTGATTTGCCTTTTTAGATTATCGAGGGAATGAGAGAGAGACAGAGCGTTACTTAATTTTTTACGCTGAAGCTTTTTCCCATTTTTCCCTTTTTTTATTGCCTTTCGTATACAGTAAAAATCGTAATTAGGGGGCTGAATTACCTCAAAGACCAATTCACAACGTGAAATTTTCATAAGATGGGTCTTTTGTAAGTAGAGGTACCGCTAAAAAAATGCACACGAGAAAAAAACTAAATAAAAAAGACTCGAATTAGATTATATTTGATAAATGGGATCAGCTCAGCTGATCACAGAACTTTAGATTTGAACTTGAACTTGAACTTAAATTAGCTGCCAATGAGGTGAGAAAATGTGACTTGGTAAGACGACTTGAAAACAAGACCTATTTTCTCAAAACTAGCGAGTTAATCTTTCACTCTTAATTGTAAGACGGTTAATTTAACGTGTATGGAAAAAAAAACAAGATCTATTGTGTCATTTCAAGATCTTTTGGAAAATTCATACTTCAGAATCAACTTTATTGGCCAAGTTGCAAGTGACAACAAGGAATTGAGTTTGGTCTGACTCCTTTTCTCCTCTTTTTTGCAGATATTAATATAAATATATAAATAAAAAATTGCAAGAATTTATTTTAATTCATTTATTTATTCATGACAAGCTAAAAAAAAATCTGGAAATTAAACAATACGTCTAGCGTTTATAAATTAACTTAGAATTCGAAGGACCAATAAAGGTTGAATTATCAGAATTAGGAAGGAACAATGAAGCTTGTTTCAGTTTGTCTTGCCATGTAACTGTAATTTTCTCATCCCATTGGCAGACAATTTTATAATAATACGAGTATTTGTAGGGCGCTTTTCACAGTTTTAACTGTCTCAAAGATCATTAGAGTTTCTTTGCACTCACTGTGCTTTGTATTTTCTCACTTTTTCATGCGGATTTCTTGCAGTGTCGATGATTCGCTCACACGAATGCCGATATTTTTTTTCCCCGCCACCAGGTGTGTGCCCACCGCTACCAGCGCCGCCTGTTTGTGGGCACGGCGCATGAGCTGCGGGACGTGACCGGGCGCTGCTACGTCCTGAGCCAGGACCTCAGCATCAGCGCTGCTTCAGACGAGGACGGAGGAGACTGGATGTTCTGTAACGGGAGGATGAGGCGGGGGCACGAGTGGTTTGGGGTGTGCCAGCAGGGCGTCTCGGCCACCTTCACTAAAGACTACCACTATCTCGTCTTTGGAGCGCCGGGTGCCTACAACTGGAAAGGTGACGTAGACGTTTTTTTCACTATTTGAATATTTTCATTTCACCCTTACCACGTTATACCATAGTAGAAAAAGTAGCAGTTGCAACATTTACCATTTGTAATATTTGTAGGAATGTCTTTACTGACGAAAAACCAGAGTAACGGAATGCATCGCTGCGAAAATTTTGTCCAGAGTCGCGGAAAAAAAATTTGCTGTACGAAATGAGAGCGTCTTGGTCTTACCGCGAGCAGACATGAATGAGAGTCCAGAAGTGTAAAATATAGTTGTTTAATCCTCACCAGGGGTGTAAAGAGTAGCGGACAGCCATACTTGAGTAAAAGTACAGATACTTACTGTAAAAATTACTCCATTACAAGTAACCAGTCACCGATTTCAAAAAGACTTCAGTCAAAGTAGCAAAGTATCCCATTTTAAAAGAACTTAAGTATTAAGAAGTATTTTATTCTTTTTCAATATAGGCCAAAAAAGAAATGTGAAAACAAACTATTGTTTTCTAATAGAGAAACAAAATTTAACCTCAATGTTTGAAAAAAGGTAGAACAAGATAAAAAGAACAAAAAGTCTTTTTACATCAACAATAAAAAAAAATCAGTTTGTTTTTTTGTTTTTTGTTTTAAAATGTCAAGACCCCTTTTTAAAACTAGACTCGATTATCTTTCCTCCTCTCATACTCTGAACTAAGAAAGTTCTACAGCTTTATGTAGAACTTGGAAACGTAGTAACCGCTAAAACGTGATGTTTTGTTGCTTTACATTTAGAGTAAACTTGTAATGTAATTTTGATTTAGGCGTAGCTTTAAACATGAATAAATATAAATAAATAATAGAATAGAATAGACTAGACATGGACCTTGAAAGTGCTTGAGTTTGATCTTTCAGAAAGTGTAGGAACCCCGTTACTCACGTCTGCCACGTTTCTGTTCCCTCGTTCCTCTTCCACGTTCTCTGCTGGATGTCAGGACTGGTACGGATGGAGCAGAAGAACAGCACTTTATGGGATCATGGCTTTGTCGACGATGGACCTTTTGAGGTTGGAGATGAGAGCCGCCCTGATCCAACGCTGGTTCCTGTCCCTGAAAGCAGCTATTTAGGCAAGTGTAAATTTTGTTTGTTTCTAAACCAACACGACTCACGCTGCAGCAAACTCTTGCAAAAGAGAGAAACACGCTGTTAGTTTATTCAAATATTGTTCAACTAAATAGCACATGTGTTTATTAATGCTCCCTGTGCTATCCAAAGTGGCAGAGTTTACAACAAACTGAACAAAAAAAATGCTTTTTTTGTCACTGTTTACATTTTTTATAATTACATATTCGGCAATATGTGGCATACAACGTGCTTTTCGTTTGAAATTAATGTTATTAAGTCCAAACTAGCTCCTTGTTGTTTTTCTTTTTTATTATTACTAATTTTTATTTATTATTAATTATATGACTAAAGCTGTTAACTGTATATGTAAGTCATGTTTTTATTAAGTACTCTGTATTGATACAAGTACTCGTACTCGTTTTCCAATAAAAAGGTATTGCTGCATCCCTAAATATAATATTAGCCAGTTAGACTACTGTACTAATTATATACTAATCAACTAATGAATATGTAATCACTAAGATGAACTTGAGCGCAGGTTTCTCTCTGGACTCTGGAAAGATGCTGACACAGGACGGTCAGCTGATTATAGTGGCTGGGGCTCCGAGAGCCAATCACAGTGGAGCAGTGATTCTGCTGAAGAAGGATGAGGAGAAACCGTCCTCGCTGTCCGCCGCTTTCATCCTGGAGGGTTATGGACTGGCTTCCTCCTTTGGTTACGACCTCACAGTTGTTGATATCAACGGAGATGGGTGCGGTCAGCGGCTCACGGGACGATCTAGCATCAGTTCTTGACGGTGTGTTGTGAAACAGGTGGCAGGACATTGTGGTTGGAGCGCCGCAGTACTTTGTGAAAGATGGCGACATTGGCGGCGCCGTCTACGTTTACATCAACAAGGAAGGAGCTTGGGACAAGGTTACGCCGAGTGTTATTTACGGAGCCACGTCTTCGATGTTCGGACTCGCTGTGGAAAGCCTGGGGGATTTGAATCTTGACGGCTATCAAGGTTTGTGTGTTTAAGTAGACTGTTTTTTTCCCCCCAAATAGAATATACTGGTAGCTAGGACTGTCAAACGATTAATTTTTTCTTAACTAGTTAATCGCACTGACCAAATTAATCGCGATTAAATGACTGAAGCTTGTAATATTGGATATTCGAGGTGTGATATGTAAATTAACGTTAACTCAAAAATCATAATTTAGTATAATTTTTGTTCAATTTACAATGTATTGTCTTTGTTTTTTAACCCTCCGATGTCGGGTCACACTTTTCTCAAGATGAAACGCAAAAAAAGTAAATTTTGGATATATAAATGTTTTACATATAAATGTTATTCAAATGCATTTCAAGGTTACACTCTTAATAAAAGCAGGACTTATAATAAAATAATAATATTAAAAATACTAAAACGTGAAGCGTGTTTTGCCTTCTCTTTGTCAGCTGAAAACAAACTGTAACTTAATAAACACTTATCACTCTAACATGAAACACATGTCTACATAAAGCTTCAAATGTCTGTTTTTAAAAATAAGTGTAAGTAAATACAGTGTTGTCTGTTTATCTAAATCCCTATAATTCTAAAGCTTCGGCTTTTTGAAAAGAGCAAGTTATTTGCAGTTGAAAAGAGACTGTGTCTGTATCGCTCGCTGAGAGGGGAAAAGTAGGTCAGTGTATCTTAAAAACGTTGCGCCTAAGTGACAACACCTGAACTCAATTACTGCTGATCTTAATGAGCCGCACCTGGAGACAGCTCGCGGCTCTCTTGATTCTATTCAATGCACAATGCCAAACTGAAAGTTAAAAGAAATGCAACTGTGATCAATAGCACTAAAAATAATTGACGCGATTAAGCACTTAAAATTAATCACGTGCGGTAACGCGTTTACTTTGACTGGTAGCACGACTTACAATTGTCTCAACTAATGAAAGTGTTGAGTTACGATGTACGTCTTCGAGAAAATTCTGCTTCTTGTGACAAAATTGTTTCACAAAACACGAGAGTCCAGGCCTATTAATCTAATTTCTTATAAATGTAATTTATTCAAATTATGATCTTTGGAATTAAGCAGATATATGATTGACATTACAGGCGCATTCTGAGCTCACTGAAGCTTGTCCTGATAACCACGCAAAAGAACTTGCAGTACCCTGCCTGTGATATACAGCATTTATGCGAATAAATTAAACATTTCAAAAAAACATTTTTTTTTGTTTTTACATTTTTGGTTCAATTACGTTAATTACATACGTAATTGAACCAAACTCCTAAGCATACTATTTTTTCTTTATTTAGCAAACCTAACTTGTGACTATCATTTTGATATCGTTTTACTTGAATGATAGATAACAAAAAGTGGATTCTAGTGGTCAGAACTTGAGAGTCTCTGGACCAGTTCTGTGCATACGCAGAGCAAAAGTGTGAGGCCCGTCAAGCTCTCAGTTTATCTAACTACTTTTGTGAAGAGAGTCGAAGCGAAAGATTATTAGCCCCTGTTTAGTAGACTGAGCGTTTTGATTGTGTCTGTTCCTTGAAATTTGTATTTCTTGCCCGTGCTCTTCATTTTCGACATTTTTGACTCTTTCTGTATATTTACGCGCATATTTGAAATCTGCGATTTCAAGCACCTGGCTAGTGCTTCGAAAATTTGAGAAGGGGTTCTTATATTCGCATAAATACGATAGTTACTGTATTTGTTTTCCGCTTTTCTGCAGCAGACATTGAAATGACATAGGTGTATTTCTGAGGAATGGTTTTTGTAGGGATGCCACTTTTAGGCGCTCGAGATTATCCCCTTACATGCCGCTCAATCGGTGACCATGGTATCGGTTTACGGCATCGACGGACTTATAACGAGTATGAGTATCTTTGAAAATAACGATATTGAGGCCGATACTCGATACCGGTATTGGTGCATCCCTAGTTTAAGTTTTAGTGATATTGTTCCATTTCCATGACGATGACCTGCAGCTTCAGCAATCACAGGAACTTTTACTGAGGTAACGGCGAGGATGATTTTTGGGTCTTCATCAGGTTGCTCTTCTTCTGCAGATGTTGCTGTTGCTGCTCCGTTTGACAGCAATGGAGCCGGGAAGGTGTTTATTTACCAGGGTTCCTCAAAAGGCCTAAAAGAAGTCCAGGTTACAGCAGCACCGCTTCAAATCTGTTTGAATATCTGCCAGACTCTATGTTCCGCTAATCTGTCGTTCACTTACTACGATTTCAGATTCTGGACGGAAAAACGTACAGCGTAAAATTGTTTGGCTACTCACTTGCGGGGAACATGGACGTGGACAGAAACTCTTATCCTGATCTGGCCGTAGGATCTCTGTCAGATTCGGTGTTTGTGTACAGGTGAGACCTAACGCCATCTTCCATCCATTCGTTTTCCTCTGCTTATCCAGGGCGGGGCGAGAAGGGCGGGGTCATGGGGGCGGGGTCACGGTGGCTACTTCCTCAGCAGAGCTACCTAGTAGGGTCACCATCCGACCTTCAAAATACGGAATCGTTCCGTACTTGAGAATGAAATTGTGTGTCCCGTTTTCAAACAATTTTTGTCCTGCATTTTTAATTTTTTGTATTTTTTAAATTTTAAGAAGCATTGCATGCAAATCATCTGACACATTTTATGAAGACGCCTCCTTTCCAACTTTTGATTGGGTATTGCCCGATGTCCTCGTTTATTTGTTTAACTGTCCAGTGAGGAGGGCGGGGCTTAAGCAGAGTCTGCAAAGCGTTGGCAGAGAGTCACATTCAACAAATGCATCGAAAATGCACAATCACAGTTTTTGTGATTTACTCTTTTCTACAAGACCTAAAGAACAGTCTGCAAAGTGTGAACATAGAAAAAGTACAGTACACGTGTCTAATATTAATGGAGTAAAACCATGTCAACAACTGAAATCGCAGTGAAACGAGTGACTAAAATCTAAATATCTCATATCGCTCTCACACGCAAGATGTGAGAAAATTCTGTAAATACAATGTAACTGGATGACATTCAATTGAAATATTATTGTTTACTTGTTATGGTTAATCTGACACATATGCACTAATTTGTTACACGAAGCATTATATTTAACACTTTGATGTTTAAACAATTTGATGCCCAGTTGTAAATTGACATTTTCTACATTTTTCCAATTAGAAATAGGCTACATTACAACTTTACTAGCTAATGTTTGTAGCTATTTCATGTCAGTGCTCGTTCTATGTTTGCATAGTTGTTACTGCAAATAATGACAAAATGTTTAGCCAAATCTATTTATCATCCCTACTTTTATTTTTAACTAAAAGTATTTTTTCTATCCCTACTTAAATTTTATCATTTATTTTTATTATAAAACCTTGTTCTCGCATTTATTTTTGCCTCCAGTTCATGCACCCAGGTGTATTGTAATTCATTTTAAATTTACTTC
>MU204421.1:67595-82744 GCA_017309775.1 Paedocypris sp. Pulau Singkep
AGCGTGCAGGCAGATGAGAGTCCAGACGTGTGTAAAACAGTCGTTTAATCTTCTTTGCATATTAATTCCTGCATTGTTATTGTCACATTGACATTTTGGCTTGCATTAGGGATAATGCGTTGTAAAGTAGTAATAAATGTATTTTGAAATACTTTCCAATGGAAACCTCGACAAGACCAAAGTTGTTTGCAGCTCGTGGGATGTTCTTCTAGTCTCTAGCTAAGGCGGATTATTAGCTAATTTGCTATTATTAGAGGTTAATTTAGATGAATCTGCGATGTTTTTAAGGATAATCTTGTTAGAAAATGCCCACCTCTAATATAAATACCATAATATCTGTATATAAAATAAATGTAACTACTCTTTAACGTTAAACAACTGATCACTGTCCCTGGTCCTGAAATGGCCAGGTGTCTCACACAACTCAGTATTTATCATAACTTAATTAAGTGACAATTGCAGTTGCGTAAAAAACCCACGTTTGCTTGTTGCATAAATCACAATCATGATCTTTTACAAGATAAAAGATAAACATAAATCTTTTTACATTTCGTCAGCTTATGAAAACACACAGATCTCCATCAATGAAAGATCAAACTTAAGTGAATGAAGATAAATAACGTAAAACTGTGGAAACACTGCCGCGGCTACCAAAGGCAAAAGGCATCGTGGGAAATGTAGTTTTTGGTCAACGCACGCTCTAAATGTATTTGTTGGTATTTATTTTTAGACACTCAAAACGTTTAAGCTCTCGCGGGCCACATCAAACCACATGGCGGGCCTTGAGTTTGACACATGTGGCATAGTGGCTTTGAGTTGGTCGCTATACAAATAAACGTAAACTTGTGTTGTGTGTGTGTTGATCATATGCTTGGACACGTTTGTTTGGTGCTAAAGGAAAACATACGGGACAAAGTGAGAGGGATTCCTGTCGAAGTGTCTGTGGCCATTGTGAATCCCACGTCACCCACACGCAGGAAGAGACAGAGTAACCTGGCCAACCTCCTTCCTGTGCTGGAACGCAGCCAGGCCGCCAGCACTGTGACCAAGGTAACCACGCCCACAAGCCACACCTACTGTAGGATTGATGGAGCGATGTGAAGAACTCCAGCTAAAGCCTCATTTTACCGTATTTATGCCAATATAACCACCCCTTTTTCGAATTTTCGAGGCTTGGAAACATGGGGGTCCTTACAATCGGCATTTCAAATATGTGCGTAAATATAAGCGCCCATTTTTCCATATTTCAAGTCACAAATAAACGGAATCACGTCGTCTTTACGCAGCGTGTGTGCGTCTTTAAATTATGGTTCCTGAGGCAGACGTGCATATAAGCTTTTATTAGCTTTTATTACCTCCTTAAACTATATACAATCATCATCATTATTACAATAAACAGAAACCAGAGGTGTAAAGAGTACCAGACAACATACTTAAGTAAAAGTACGCATATTCCAATTATTAAATACAAATACTCTAACTCTAAAGTTACAAGTAAAACGTCACCACTATGAGTCAAAGTAACGAATTTCAAAAGAACTCAAGTATTTTACTCATACTAAATTTAGGCCAAAACATTTGAAGACATGTGGAAAAACTCCATTCATGAGGGTTTTATTTTCTAATACAGAAAAAAAATTTAACACCTCCATGTTTTGAAAATGGTGAAACTAATTAAATAAAGAACAAAAAGATAGTCTCAATCAAACTCAAATGTGCCAAATAAATAAATTAAATTCACATTCATGTGGTTTCACAATTAGCTTCCAGTATCTTCATCAGACTACAGACGGCAAAATCGCCTCATTCGCCCATGAAATTAACCGCGGTAAAAATCGATTATGGTTTGTTGCGCACAATCACAATGTAACGAGTAGCGATAAGTGTCAATTCAAATGTAGTGGAGTGAAAACTAGTTACTCAATCAGAAATGCAGTGGAGTAGAGAGTAAAAGTTGCTTATATATTTGATACTCAGTACAAGTACGAAGTAGCCAAAAACATACTTGAGTAAAGTAACAAAGTACATTTACTCAAGCACTTTACACCTCTGGCAGAAACTACTGTACAAACACATCAGGGTAGCTTAGCTTAGCGCTAATAAACGGATCCAATGTTAAAACAGTTGAAAACGAAGAACACGAGAAAGGAGGGGAAAAAATCCAAGGAACAGACACAATCAAAACGCTCTGTCTGCTAAACAGGGAAACACAATATTTTGCTAAAATCGTCTTCACACATTGTCTTTTTAATGGCGTCTTGAGCTGCTCTGCGCAGGCACTGACTGGAGCGCTAAAGGTCTGGTCCCAATGAATCATGGGAGGTGTAGTTCCGATTGAATAGATGAGTTTTTATCTATTGTAAAATAAGTAAAATGACATCTCAAGCTAGATTTGTGAATAAAGACAAAGACAAAGTATTTTTTAAGAGAAATGCAACTTAATTTTGCCAGAAATGTAAAAAGATTAATAAGTAAATTATAAAAAAACCTTTTTTTGCATTTTTGCAAAAAATTAGCGGGTTGCTTATATTCGCGTAAATACCCTAAAAACTCCAGCTAAAGAGCTTTTGGTGAAAAATAGATGGACCTCATTTTAATTATTATTATTATTATTATTATTATTATATACTTTTCATAATTTTGCTGTTTCATTTGAGAGTTTGTGCCAAGTTTAGGTTTGTACACCAATCGCGGTGATGAATCGTACCACAAAACAAATATTAAAAAGCTCGAATTGTCGATTGCAGCTATGAGCGATAAAATACACGTTAAACATGAAATGCAATCTGCCTTTGATGGAGTGTTTTTCTTACACACTTCTGATTTCATGTTTCACGTTTCGTTTTTTCGTCTGTGTTTCAGGTTGAATTCATCCATCAAGGGTGTGGCTCCGACCACGAGTGTGAGAGTGACCTCCAGCTGACGTACACCTTCCACACCAAGGACGCCAAGAAAGACGTGTTTAATTCCGTATCCGAGTAAGTCTTGAGAAGCCGATTGGCTGGGATTTTCTCCAGCTTCCTGTGACAATGGAAACGCATTTCCGAACATGACGGTTTCGTTAAATCTGTCTGTTTGAGGTGGAATTGTAGCACCCCCCCCTACAGGAGACATACGCTACTACATTTAAAAATAATATTTGACGTTTTGTTTTTTATCTATTATTCAGTTTTTTTTTTTATCTATTATATCTATTATTCAAGTGAAAGAATCACAAGTCAGGTTTGTCCAAAGACGTACAATGGTAACTCGACTTGCGAAATTAATTCGCGTTGAGAGCGGATTTCGTTAGCCGAGCCGCTAATCCGTTCCAAGCCTCTGTAAATTGAGATTAACGTTTTTTTTAGATTATAATAATAAATGATATATAATATAATGCATAATTATAATTTTTTTAATAGATGATAATTATTACCGCTTTATTCGGCCATCTTGATCTCAAATCCCTGAGTTTGAAATCTCTCGACTATGGCGACGTCGCCTTTGTCACAGCAGACGCGGTGTAGACGTCGTTGGATTGTTCCACACGGACACGCAGAGAGAATCGTGTGTGTAATGCTTTTAGCACATTAGCTAAGTTTATTAGCGTTTCCTGAATCATCAACTGTCCAGTTTGTCGTCTGAAAACAGAACAAACTAAAAGTTCCTCTCTCTCTCTCTCTCTCTCTCTCTCTCTCTGTCTCACACACACACACATACACAAAATCTCTCTCTCACTCACTCGCCCAAAAAATTACTCTCGCCCAAAAACTCTCTCTCTCTCACACACCCAAAATCCCTCTTACTCTCGCCCAAAAACTCTCTTTCTTTCTCTCTCTCACACACACACACACACACACCAAAAATCTCTCTTTCCCACACACCCGCCCCAAAACTCTCTCTCTTTCTCTCTCTCTCTCTCTCCCTCCCTCCCTTTCTCTCTCTCTCTCTCTCTCTCTCTCTCTCTCTCTCTCTCTCTCTCTCTCTCTCTCTCTCTCTCTCTCTCTCTCTCTCTCTCTCTCTCTCTCTCTCTCTCTCTCTCTCTCTCTCTCTCTCTCTCTCTCTCTCTCTCTCTCTCTCTCTCTCTCACTCACTCGCCCAAAAACATTCTCTCTCTCTCTCTCTCTCTCTCTCTCTTTTTGAATGACTTTTGTGCTAAAAAAAATGTCTCAATCTGGCAACATGTTCACGCACACCAGGAAAAGAGTGAACGAGACTAATTTATTTTGACTCTCCCTTCACGCTAGCGGTAAGAAAAAGCTCCTTCCGTATCTCGAAAAAATGCCATAACTCGAGACAAAGTTTTCATCGAGACGCTTTTCGTAACTTGAATCTTTCGTTCGCTAAGACGTTTGAAAGTCGGAGAACCACTGTATTGTTACGAGAAGTATTTAGCTAGAATTAAAAAAAAAAAAAAATGTATGTTAGTGTTTATGTTCGCCTCTTGATAGAATTTTCATTTTCATTACTTTCATTTTGCGCCTGAAGAATCACGGGGGGTGCTTATTTTTGCGTAAATACGACATGAAGTCTGCTTCCAATTTTTTCTTTTATTTTTTAGAGAAAACGGTGTTCCCACCATAATTCTCAGTGATCATAAGGAAATTGCTCTTGAGATAAAAGTCACCAACCAGGGCGATGATGCGTACGAGGCTCAGGTGGCCGCTTCTTTCCCGAGATCGCTCTCGTACACCGCCGTCCGACAAATATCTGGCGTAAGTCTTTGCGTTTGGCTCGGATGTGTGTCCAGCTTCACTTTACAACTACGAAATATCGTTTGGCACAGAAAACGGTGATCTGCTTAGCCAATCAGGATGGATCTGAAGTGGACTGTGAGCTCGGGAATCCATTCGCTCGAGATTCTGAGGTAAATGTTGTTTGTATTGCACATGTTTATGAGTGTAAGTTGTACAGCTGGTGTGTAGAGTCACACCTGAACAATATTTTCCAGACAGTCTTTTACATCATTTTGAGCACAGGCGGACTGTACGTAGACACCACGGAGATTGAAATCGACCTTCAACTAAAAACGTGAGTATTGTACCAAAACACAAAAGAGTCACAATCTGTTTCAAACGGACGTATTGAATTTGTTCTTTGTTTTCAGGACAAGCAGTCAGAAGCAAATCCAAACTATTAGTGCAAAAGCGGCAGTGAAGGTCCAGCTCCTCGTCTCTCTCTCGGGGTGCGTCTTTATCTCATCGGCGCTAGATTGTATTCCTAATATTTCACAAAAATAAATCTCACGCCAATATAAGCACCTGTTTTTTTATTTTTATTTTTATTTTAGCAGCTCAAAAACTTGTGGGGTTTTCCAATATGCAGTTTTCAACATTTCAAGTGCGGAGCAATCACAGATAGACGGAAACACGTTTATTTCAGTTTAGTTTTTATTAGCTCAATAACAGAAATAAAGAAACAGCGACACTTAGCAGGGGCTAAATAACCAATTTTTTTATTAAAATGATAAAAGTCTGAAAGTAGGGCTGGGCGTTTGTGCCAAAAATCAAAATCTCGATTATTTGAACATTGTAACTTGATTACAATTATTGAATGATTATTTTATTTATTTATAGCCTTCAGTTCACTGTCAAGTTTTGTACAGTAAATATGCTCTCATTTTAAAAGTGAGAGATTAAGAGATTTTTGACCAAAGTGTGCATTACTTTATTTTAAAACAATTGAAGGAAACACAAATATCTTCTATATGATTTTTTATTGAACATCCACAACTGAAATTAAAACACACAGTGCCTAAAACAAACAATCACTTTGTTCTTATCAAAACACATTTTTTTAATTGTACTAAAATTAAACAACTTGCACATTTTAAATATTTAAAAGCAAAATACACTATTTAAAATTTGTATTGATTTACATGGAAAATGATCAGTTCTCTGCTCAAGAAAATAACTTTTGTATATCCTGTGCGTTTCTTGCATCTTCTGTAAACAAATATTTTAATGTGCAATATGTCAATGTAAACAGATTTGTGTTTTGTTGAATGAAAATCGAACTCTGTTAAACAATTGTCACTAAATAAAATGAATTTACTCTTCAATTCTTACTAAGAAACTTACGGACCAAACGTCTTTAACATAGCTTCTAAGGGGAGGGGTCACATGCAGAGCGGGGTCATGTGACCACACGTGGAAGTTATCTTAAAAGAAAAGTAATGGAAGTAATCGATCTGGAAAAAGTGAATTTTGATTTTTCGATGAATCGCCCAGCCCTATGCAAAAGCCTCGGAAAACGAAGAACACGGACAAGGAACAAATACAATCAAAACGATCGGTTTGCGTGCAATTTTTTTTAATTTTGTGCCTGAAAAATTAGGGGGTGCTTATATTCACGTAAATACGGTATGTGCTTCAACCGAGTTAATGTTGTGTTCGTAGAGTCGCAATACCGTCTCAGGTTTACCTCACTAAAAAGGACAAAGAGGAAACTGTCCCGCAGGTGGCGTCCGACGTCGGCTGTCCCATCGACTACGAGTTTCGGGTGACAAACGCTTTTAGAGATGAAACCTACAGTGATTATTCTGTCCTGAATTATCAGTTCGCATAACTCTTCACATTATTAATCATCAGGTTACCAACTTGGGCAAACCTGTGAAGTCGTTCGGCACAGGAACCATGGTTGTTGAATGGCCCAAGTTGAATTCTCAAGGCAATTGGCTGCTGTACCTGATGAAGATGACATCATCAGGCTTCGACAGCATCAGCTGCTCTAAACAGGACGAGGTGAACCGCCTTAAACTGCAGGTACGGTGTCTTCATCTTCGTCTTTTTGACACCTGAATACCATACTTGAGTAAAAGTACTCCAACAATGACTCCATTACAAGTCACACGCCACTTATTCCAAGAAGGCATGAGTAAAAGTCGTAAAGTATCCCATTTTAAAATGTTTAAAAATGGGAGTAAAATAAATAATTAATAAAAATAAATAAAATTTAAAAATTCCAGTTTATTTATATAGCACTTTTCTTTGTCTCAGACCAACGCAAAGTCGCTTATGTGGAATTAGGAAGAACAAAAAAAAAGTCTTTGAAGGATTAAAATGTCCAATGTTCATCTGTGTTCAAAAATTAGGGGAAAAAAAATAATAAGAGTAGTAGTGATGCTACTAGATGAGATTCGGTTCCGGACTTCTACCTTGTGCAGCCTTCCTGTTCGTTAATACTTGTCATTGAACATGTTATGTGCTTCATTGAAGACATGTGGTTTCAAATTATAGATTTAAACTGACTAACTGTTTCTGATTCACGGATCGTGCTAGGCAGAGTGTTCCATAATTTAGGTGCTAGATGAAAAAAATAAGGAATTTACTACAAGAAATGTGATAAACAAGAAACTAAAAGGATATAAAACCCCATAAATGAAGAAAGAAATTAAATGCAACACCTCAATGTTTCAAAATGGCAGAACAAAATAGATAGAACAAATAACAAAAAGACAGTCTCGGTCAAACTCAAATGAGCAAGAAAGAGCAAAAAAGCAAAAAATTAATCACAATGTAGCGAGTGACGGTAAGTGTCCATTTAGATGTAGTGGAGTAAAGATACAGATACTCCATCACTAATGTAGTAGAGAGTAAAAGATGTCTTATATTATATTGACAGTACAAGTACAAAACCAACTTAATGTAAGTAACAAAGTCAATGTACTCAAGTACTTTACATCACTTCTTAGCCTCGTGTGTGTTCCACTCCATCAGGAACCTTCAGTGTCGTGGAAAAAGCCGGAAACTGAGAAAGTGATTTCGGAAAAGGAATCTCCCGGGAACGAGGGAAAATTCTCTCTTTTCTCCGACAAAAGGAAGTACCTGGCCCTGGTAAATCCCCCCGAGCATCAGCCTGCTCACCCTGTGGTGGTCTGACGCAGCGTCTCAACATTACAGTGAACAAAAGTCTAGATCAGTTTCAATATTACAGTGATATTAATCTAGATTAGATTCAAGATTACATTGACACTAATCTAGAATATATTTAAGATTACAGTGAGATTAATCTAGATTGTATTTAAGATTACAGTGAGGTTAATCTAGATTAGATTCAAGATTACAGTGATATTAATCTAGATTAGATTCAATATTACATTAAAACTAATCTAGATTATATTTAAGATTACAGTGAGGTTAATCTAGATTAGATTCAAGATTACAGTGATATTAATCTAGATTAGATTCAATATTACATTAAAACTAATCTAGATTATATTTAAGATTAAAGTGAGATTAATCTAGATTATATTCAAGATTACAGTGGTATTAATCTAGATTAGATTCAAGAGAACATTAAAACGAATCTAGATTAGATTCAAGAGAACATTAAAACGAATCTAGATTATTATCAAGATTGCAGTGAGATTAATCTAGATTACATTCAAGATTACAATGAGAATAATATAATTTTATTCAAGATTACAGTGAGATTAATATATTATTCAAGATTCAAGATTACAGTCAAATTTATCTGGATTAGATTTAAGATTACAGTGAATTGAATGTAATTATATTCAAGATTACAGTTAAATTAATCAAGATTAATTTCAAGATAACGGCGAGATTAGTATAGATTTAAGATTACAGTGAGATGAATTTATATTATATTCAAGATTACAGTGACATTAATATAGATTATATTCAAGATTACAGTGAGATTAATACAGATTAATTTCAAAATTACACAGATTATTCTAGATTAATTTCCATATTACAGTGAGATTAATCTAGATTAGATTCAAGATTACAGTGAGAGTAATATAGATTAGATTCAAGATTACAGTGAGAGTAATATAGATCAGTTTCAAGATTACAGTGAGATTAATCAAGATTTGGAAACGCTAATCTCTGGCCACCTCTAGTTTTTAAGTAATGAATTATGTTTGTATTTCAGTTATTGAGCTGTAGTGTTTGTGATGTTGTGACGCAGCGTTTGCTCTGTTCCAGTCATGTGAGGACGGCGCCGACTGCGTCTCGTTTCGATGTCCTCTAACGGAGATGGAGAGTAACGCCGTTCTTCACCTCAGAGCGTATCTTTGGAATCAGACTTTTCTGGAAGTAAGATAAACTCTCCATTCGGGATTAAACGTCACCATATGTTTCAGGCAATGAGCCGCACCGTTAATAAACATCGTCTTTTTCACTGGCACACTTTTTTTTTCGGATTAAAAAGCACACAATTCTTTTTTTTTTAGGTTTGAGTGTCTGATAGTTTGAAATATATAGTGGATCATTGTAGAATGTATTTTGATATGGTCCCTAGTGGTCATATTGACAATCACACTTACTTTCCTTATTTTGTGTTTAATAGCGGTGGGCTGGTACTATATCTGGTATTATAAAGAAATATCGGAGCACACGATATAAAAAATATATTTTGTACAAGTGTCATATCGAGTGGAGAATTTGCGAGACGTTGTTTTTTATTGAAAGGAAATACACTAGTGTAACACACGCGGGATAAAAATGTTACAGGTGCAAACTCAAAACAGTGTCGCTTAAGCACAACGCTTAACTTTTTCTTAATTTGCCTGCCATAATTAGAGATTATTCTAGATTAATTTTAAGATTATAGTGAGATTAATCTAGATTAGATTCAAGATTATAGTGAGCGTAACCTAGATTATAGTGAGATTATTCTATGTTAATTTCCAGAATACAGTGAAATTAAACAAAATTTGATTTGATTCATTTCACGGTTACAATGCAATTAATCAAGATCAACTTCAAGATCACAGTGAGATTATTCTATATTAGATTTAAGATCACAGTGAGATTGTTCTAATTTAGAACTAATTAATTTCATGATTGATCTAGCAATTAATATATATCATTTCAAGATTACAGTGACCGTAACCTAGATTAGATTCAATATTACAGTGCGATTATTCAATATTAATTGCAAGATTATAGTGAGATTATTCTATATTAATTTCCAGAATGCATTGAGATTAATCTAGATTAGTTTCAAGTTTACAGTGAGATTAAACAAAATTTGATTCAAGGTTACAGTGATATTATTCTAGATTTGCTTCAGGGTTACTGTGTAATTTATCTAGATGAAAGATTACAGTAAAATGAATTTAGATCAATTTCAAGATTACAGTGATCGTAATCTAGATTATTTTCAAGATTACAATAAGCGTAATCTAGATTAATTTCAAGATTACAGTGATCGTAATCTAGATTATTTTCAAGATTACAATAAGCGTAATCTAGATTAATTTCAAGATTACAGTGATCGTAATCTAGATTAATTTCAAGATTACAATGATCGTAATCTAGATTAATTTCAAGATTACAATAAGCGTAATCTAGATTAGATTCAAGATTACATAGAGATTATTCTAGGTTAATTTCAAGATTACAGTGAGATTATTCTAGATGAATTTCAATATTACAGAGAGATTAATATAGATTAAAAAAAGAAAACGAAAAATCTCTGCTAGCAGTCTGCAAGTTTTTAAGTAGTTGATTGTGTTTTTATTCTAATTGAGCTGAGGTGTTGGTGGTGTTCTGCAGGACTACGCCAAGATGAACTACATCGACGTCATCGTCAAGGCCTCGGTCACCTTCATGTCGCTGTCCACCAACGTGCCGCTGATGAACAAAGTTGCGCAGGTGAACCAATCGGCTTGACCTCTCCACTCACCTGGTCCTCTGACCACGCCCATGTCCGCTTCAGGTGCGGGTCACGGTGTTTCCCGAGCGTAAGATGGCGCAGTATGGTGGTCTGGTGTGGTGGGTGGTGCTGGTGGCCGTGTTACTGGGACTGCTGCTGCTCAGTCTGCTGGTCTTCCTGCTCTGGAAGGTGAGATCTCCAGCGCCTCAGTGTGGGATACAATTGAATTAAAAGTCCTTTAGATTTAATTTAGTGAGATTCATCTAATCCAATTTTCACAATTACACTGCAATTATTCTAGATTAAAGATTACAGTGAAGTTAATCTAGGTCAATTTCAAGATTACAATGAGCGTAACCTAGATTAGATTCAAGATTGCCATGAGATTATTCTATGTTAATTTCCAGGTTACAGTGAGATTAAACAAAATTTGATTCCAGGTTACAGTGAGATTAATCTAGATTCATTTCACGATTACAGTGCAAATAATCTAGATTTAAGATTACGGTGGAATTAATCTACTGTAGATACATTTCAAGACTTTAATTTCTGCTCTGGAAGGTGAGATCTCCAACACTTCAGTGTGTGATCAAATTGAACTAAAAGTCCTTTAGATTTAATAAAGTGAGATTCATCTAGATTCATTTCAAGATTTCAATGAGATTATATCAGTTTCATGAATATTCTAGATGAATTTCACAATTACAGTGCAATTAATCAAGATCAATTTGAAGATTACAGTGATTATTCTAGATTAGATTCAAGATTACAGTTAGACTGTTCTAGATTAATTTCACAATTACAGTGCAATTATTCTAGATTAAAGATTACAGTGAAATTAATCTATGTCAATTTCAAGATTACAATGAGCGTAACCTAGATTAGATTCAAGATTACCATAAGATTATTCTATGTTATTTTCCAGGTTACAGTGAGATTAATCTAGATTAGATTCTAGATTACAGTAGTGAGATTAAACAAAGTTTGATTCAAGGTTACAGTGAGATTCTTCTAGATTATTGTCACGATTACAGTGCAAATAATCTAGATTTAAGATTACAGTGGAATTAATCAAGATCAACTTCAAGATCACAGTGAGATTATTCTATATTAGATTTAAGATCACAGTGAGATTGCTCTAGATTAATTTAACGATTACAGTGCAAATAATCTAGATTTAAGATTACAGTGAAATTAATCTATTGTAGATACATTTCAAGACTTTAATTTCTGTTCTGGAAGGTGAGATCTCCAACGCTTCAGTGTGTGAACGCTTTCACCCTGCAGCATCAGTACAATTTTAAAGTGGAATTTTACAGTAGAAAACCGTAGAATCCCAAGAGTGTTAAGATAAGATAGACTTTATTAATCCCACTAGGGGAAACTTTCGTGTTCTACAGCAGCAAAAACAGAGAAAGAAAGAGGTTTTTAACACAAACGAATGAAGACAGTTTAAACGACAACCGTCAAGGCAAAAATTCCAATAGCAAAGAGAACAAAAAGAAAGAAACGACAATAAATAGGTTGTGCAAAAATACAACAGTGTGAATACAATGGTGCAGTTGTGACAAGACAAATTATAATATGCAATTTCACATACAATAGTGCAATTTTTGAGTGACAAAAGTGTGACATGAGTTAAAGAGTCTATTAACTTGAGAGAAAAGATCTACGGTAACGCACCTTCAAGATTACGGTGAGCGTAATCTACATTTGATATTGATTCTAAATCAGTCAAAAAGATAGGATAAAAAGAAGTCAGTCTTAAAAGTATTAAACGTCTTAAAACTAAGTCAGTATAAAAAGAAGGAAATGTAACATACACACACACACGCTTACTGGAATTGATCACCGTTGTGGTGCAAGTTACTTCCAAATTGTAATACATTACACATTACTTGTGACTGTTGTAAAAAGTAATTTGTTACATTACCATATTGCCATTTCAAAGTCGTAATACGTTACATTACATCTGTATTCAAGTTACTTTCACCAAAGTAACTGCAGAAGCAGAAATCAACGTCCTAAAATAACAAAATGTACCTTTTTGTGATGTTTAATTTTTACATGTTATGTAGCCTAATCACTGTGGCCTATCCAAGCTTCCGATAACAATATAGTTCATAATTGGCAGGCGGAGGCGGAGCCTATAGTTGTGGACCTCCAGCTCAGAGCAGCGTTACAAAATAATACAACACTCCTCCAGCGAAAGACCAACAACATACGTGTCGAATCACAAACAGGCAGAGGTGTCAAGTAGCGACGTAATACTACTTTGTTACCTAACGAAAGTAGACATTTGGCTTACTTTTACTTTTCCAGAGTATTTATTTTTCCGCTTACTTTCTACTTCTACTTCTTATTTTTATAAGCAAATATCGGTACTTTCTACTTGTGAGGCGCTTTTCACAGTTTAAACTGTCCCGAGATCTCAAAGCTCACGTGAACTCTGAAAAACATCTCAGTTAGTATCTTTGTGAGACTTTGAGAGATATGATTTATCTTAAACTAGATATAAAGGAGATAATGTCATGTTGAAGCTAGATTTTCGAACATAAGTGTTCATATTTAGGTCATTATTTCATAACATGTATTTGAAAAGAATACATTTTGTTACATGTTTTTACAGATTTATCAGCCTCCGAGAAGCCTGTGTGATTTAGTGTCTTGAGGCGGCGCAGATTACACACAAGCTTTGTAATAAAATGCATTAATTTCATTAATTAATGTAATTACAACAATTTAATAGAACAATATAGTTCTATAATGCAAATTTTTTTTCCTCGCATTACTTTTACTTTTATACTTAAAAGTAGTTTTATCAGTATTAGTAACGCTACTTTAGTAGAATATTGGGCATTTTACTTTTACTTTCACAGAAGTACTTTTTAACTCTAGTATCTATACTTCTAACGAAGTAATGAAAGTGACTACTTTTGACAGCACTGCAATCAGGAAATATTAAATGTTTGATTTATTGTCCTGAGGGTGATAAGTGTTACTTGGCATGTTGCGAGTAATATATTCCTGAAAATACAATTGTATTGCGTTACAACTGAGGATGAGAGTTTCGGATACTTTGGTAAACAACTTGCAATTCGTTTTTACTTCTGAGAGTTTTGGATGTGAGAAAATGGTCAAATGATCTTCCGAGTCACATGATTATTGTCAGCCAATCAGTATCATTCTTCAGAAGGGAGGGGGCGGGGCCTCTGTTAGGCGCGAGCAGATGTTCTTTCCTTTTCTCAACCTAATTTTTCCTACTCGCTTATGCACAAACTCATTCAAAACATGTTTTTTTTAATCTAGAATGTGTATGTTATGCATTCACTTATTCATACATTCAAAATTAAATGTTATTTGTCACATTCCCATTCTACATGGTATAACATGAAGTGAAATGTATTTTCCCATCGTCCAGCATTTAAACATATAGGAGAGTTTTTGGGGGAGGGGAGGCATTTAAAAAAAAGAAATATAATAATGGAGATAAAAGTACAATCAAACACTACAGCAATTCTAACACACGTAAAAAAATAGATTAAATACGATAAAAATATGAAAAAAATGCAGATAAAAGAACAGTAAAAATAAAGATGAGAAATGAGTATAATACTAAATACCGGTGATCAGCGTCATCCTTGTTGAGGAACACTGACGATTTCTTGATCATTCTTTACGTTCGGATACAATAGTCTGGTTGTTTTTTTTCCCAGTGTGGCTTCTTCCGCCGACACAGCGATGGAAACGAATGCGAGAAAGACAGGATGATTTCCAACACGTGAAGAGCAGAGCGACCACACACCTTCTTCTCCTACGGAATGTTTTCAGAGCTTTTGGGAAGGTTTTTTTTTTCTTTTTAACGCAGGTTTTTTTTTAGCCACAAACCGACGACTTCATCCGATTCCAGCTTTCTGATCAATCCTGATGCTTTGCGGTGAAATTACAATAAAGTCTTGTTTTTTTCCATTCTGAATATAGTTTTTTTTTTTTTAATTTGTCTGTTGTGTCATGTTCAAACATACGGATCCAGAACATGAGTGTGCTTTACGCTATAATATATCGCATTTACGCAAATATCAGCATCTTGTCTAATTTTCCTGCCGCAAAATAAAAGTAGCAAACAAAGCAAATACAATTTTTTTCCACATTTCTGGCTAAATTATGTTGGTTTTCTCCTTAAAATACCATTTTCCTTCATTTACCAAACCCAACTTTTGATTTGCATCACTTCAATGTGGTTTTTGCTTAAAAATAATAAATGGATAATTTATTCTAGAACTACACCTCTCATGAGCCTTTGCACGCCAGGCTAAAGCTGACTGAGTTTGGTTTATGTTAGTTGTTGTTAGATTTGAGGCGTTATCAGTCGAGGATGAGTGTCGAGTGTCTGGTTCAGCCGCGCAGTCGTCAGTCTCGGATCCGAGGAAGGGAGTGGAGTGTGCACCGGAATAATCAACCAGAGTCAGAAGAATTCAGACAATCAGGTTTTTAATGCATCACCCCAATCTCCTTCCATGTAAGCAGGAAGTCTTACAGCTCTT
>MU204421.1:82844-97542 GCA_017309775.1 Paedocypris sp. Pulau Singkep
CTCTCTCTCTCCCTCTCTCTCTCTCTCTCTCTCTCTCTCTCTCTCTCTTTCTCTCTCTCTCTCTCTCTCTCTCTAATTTTTTTTTTAAATTTTAAATTTGTGCTAAAAAAAAAAAAGTCTCAATCTGGCAACCTGTTCACGCACACCAGGAAAAGAGTGAACGAGACTAATTTATTTTGACTCTCCCTTCACGCTAGCGGTAAGAAAAAGCTCCTTCCGTATCACGAAAAAATGCCATAACTCGAGACAAAACTTTCATCGAGACGCTTTTCGTAACTTGAATCTTTCGTTCGCTAAGACGTTTGAAAGTCGGAGAACCACTGTATTGTTACGAGAAGTATTTAGCTAGAATAAAAAAAATAAATAAATAAATTAGAAAAAAAGAATTTAGAAGTATTTAGCTAGTTTCTGGAAAGTCAGAACATTAGGTATTTATGTTAGTTTATGGTATGTTAGTGTTTATGTTCGCCTCTTGATAGAATTTTCTTTCATTTTGCGCCTGAAGAATCACAGGGGGTGCTTATTTTTGCGTAAATACGACATGAAGTCTGCTTCCAATTTTTTATTTTATTTTTTAGAGAAAACGGTGTTCCCACCATAATTCTCAGTGATCATAAGGAAATTGCTCTTGAGATAAAAGTCACCAACCAGGGCGATGATGCGTACGAGGCTCAGGTGGCCGCCTCCTTCCCGAGATCGCTCTCGTACACCGCCGTCCGACAAATATCTGGCGTAAGTCTTTGCGTTTCGCTCGGATGTGTGTCCAGCTTCACTTTACAACTATGAAATATCGTTTGGCGCAGAAAACGGTGATCTGCTTAGCCAATCAGGATGGATCTGAAGTGGACTGTGAGCTCGGGAATCCATTCGCTCGAGATTCTGAGGTAAATGTTGTTTGTATTGCACATGTTTATGAGTGTAAGTTGTACAGCTGGTGTGTAGAGTCACACCTGAACAATATTTTCCAGACAGTCTTTTACATCATTTTGAGCACAGGCGGACTGTACGTAGACACCACGGAGATTGAAATCGACCTTCAACTAAAAACGTGAGTATTGTACCAAAACACAAAAGAGTCACAATCTGTTTCAAACGGACGTATTGAATTTGTTCTTTGTTTTCAGGACAAGCAGTCAGAAGCAAATCCAAACTATTAGTGCAAAAGCGGCAGTGAAGGTCCAGCTCCTCGTCTCTCTCTCGGGGTGCGTCTTTATCTCATCCGCGCTAGATTGTATTCCTAATATTTCACAAAAATAAATCTCACGCCAATATAAGCACCTGTTTTTATTTTTTATTTTTATTTTAGCAGCTCAAAAACTTGTGGGGTTTTCAAATATGCACTATATAATATAAGTGCTCAGTTTTCAGCATTTCAAGTGCGGAGCAATCACAGATAAACGGAAACACGTTTATTTCAATTTAGTTTTTATTAGCTCAATAACAGAAATAAAGAAACAGCGACACTTAGCAGGGGCTAAATAACCCGTTTTTTTTTTTATTAAAATGATTAGTCCAAAAGTAGGTCTGGGCGTTTGTGCCAAAAATCAAAATCTCGATTATTTGAACATTGTAACTTGATTACAATTATTGAATGATTATTTTATTTATTTATAGCCTTCAGTTCACTGTCAAGTTTTGTACAGTAAATATGCTCTCATTTTAAAAGTGAGAGATTAAGAGATTTTTGACCAAAGTGTGCATTACTTTATTTTAAAACAATTGAAGGAAACACAAATATCTTCTATATGATTTTTTTTATTGAACATCCACAACTGAAATTAAAACACACAGTGCCTAAAACAAACAATCACTTTGTTCTTATCAAAACACATTTTTTTAATTTTACTAAAATTAAACAACTTGCACATTTTAAATATTTAAAAGCAAAATACACTATTTAAAATGTGTATTGATTTACATGGAAAATGATCAGTTCTCTGCTCAAGAAAACAACTTTTGTATATCCTGTGCGTTTCTTGCATCTTCTGTAAACAGATATTTTAATGTGCAATATGTCAATGTAAACAGATCTGTGTATTGTTGAATGAAAATCGAACTCGGTTAAACAATTGTCACTATATAAAATGAATTTACTCTTCAATTCTTACTAAGAAACTTACGGACCAAACGTCTTTAACATAGCTTCTAAGGGGAGGGGTCACATGCAGAGCGGGGTCATGTGACCACACGTGGAAGTTATCTTAAAAGAAAAGTAATGGAAGTAATCGATCTGGAAAAAGTGAATTTTGATTTTGATGATTTTTCGATGAATCGCCCAGCCCTATGCAAAAGCCTCGGAAAACGAAGAACACGGACAAGGAACAAATACGATCAAAACGATCGGTTTGCGTGCAGTTTTTTTTTTCATTTTGTGCCTGAAAAATTAGGGGGTGCTTATATTCGCGTAAATACGGTTTGTGCTTCAACCGAGATAATGTTGTGTTCGTAGAGTCGCAATACCGTCTCAGGTTTACCTCACTAAAAAGGACAAAGAGGAAACTGTCCCGCAGGTGGCGTCCGACGTCGGCTGTCCCATCGACTACGAGTTTCGGGTGACAATTGCTTTTCGAGATGAAACCTACAGTGATTATTCTGTCCTGAATTAGCAGTTCGCATAACTCTTCACACTATTAATCATCAGGTTACCAACTTGGGCAAACCTGTGAAGTCGTTCGGCACAGGAACGATGGTTGTTGAATGGCCCAAGTTGAATTCTCAAGGCAATTGGCTGCTGTACCTGATGAAGATGACATCATCAGGCTTCGACAGCATCAGCTGCTCTAAACAGGACGAGGTGAACCGCCTTAAACTGCAGGTACGGTGTCTTCATCTTCGTCTTTTTGACACCTCAATACCATACTTGAGTAAAAGTACTCCAACAATGACTCCATTACAAGTCACACGCCACTTATTCCAAGAAGACATGAGTAAAAGTCGTAAAGTATCCCATTTTAAAATGTTTAAAAATATGAGTAAAATAAATAATTAATAAAAAGAAATAAAATAAAAAAATTCCAGTTTATTTATATAGCACTTTTCTTCGTCTCAGACCAACACAAAGTCGCTTATGCGGAATTAGGAAGAACAAAAAAAAAGTCTTTGAAGGATTAAAATGTCCAATGTTCATCTGTGTTCAAAAATTAGGGAAAAAAAAATAATAGTAGTAGTGATGCTACTAGATGAGGTTCAGTTCCGGAGTTCTACCTTGTGCAGCCTTCCTGTTCGTTAATACATGTTATGTGCTTCATTGAAGAGATGTGGTTTCAAATTATAGATTTAAACTGACTAACTGTTTCTGATTCACGGATCGTGCTAGGCAGAGTGTTCCATAATTTAGGTGCTAGATAAAAAAAAATAAGGAATTTACTCCAAGAAATGTGATAAACAAGAAACTAAAAGGATATAAAACCCCATAAATGAAGAAAGAAATTAAATGCAACACCTCAATGTTTCAAAATGGCAGAACAAAATAGATAAAACAATAACAAAAAGACAGTCTCGGTCAAACTCAAATGAGCAAAAAAAGAGCAAAAAAATTACCTGCGGTAAAAAAAGACGCAGACTTGTCACGCACAATCACAATGTAGCGAGTGACGGTAAGTGTCCATTTAGATGTAGTGGAGTAAAGTTACAGATACTCCATCACTAATGTAGTAGAGAGTAAAAGATGTCTTATATTATATTGACAGTAGAAGTACAAAACCAAAATTATGTAAGTAACAAAGTCAATGTACTCAAGTACTTTACATCACTGCTTAGCCTCGTGTGTGTTCCACTCCATCAGGAACCTTCAGTGTCGTGGAAAAAGCCGGAAACTGAGAAAGTGATTTCGGAAAAGGAGTCTCCAGGGAACGAGGGAAAATTCTCTCTTTTCTCCGACAAGAGGAAGTACCTGGCCCTGGTAAATCCCCCGAGCATCAGCCTGTCACCCTGTGGTGGTCTGACGCAGCGTCTCAACATTACAGTGAACAAAAATCTAGATCAGTTTCAATATTACAGTGATATTAATCTAGATTAGATTCAAGATTACATTGACACTAATCTAGAATATATTTAAGATTACCGTGAGATTAATCTAGATTAGATTCAAGATTACAGTGATATTAATCTATATTAGATTCAATACTACATTAAAACTAATCTAGATTATATTTAAGATTACAGTGAGATTAATCTAGAATATATTTAAGATTACAGTGAGATTAATCTAGATTGTATTTAAGATTACAGTGAGGTTAATCTAGATTAGATTCAAGATTACAGTGAGATTAATCTAGATTATATTTAAGATTACAGTGAGATTAATCTAGATTGTATTTAAGATTACAGTGAGGTTAATCTAGATTAGATTCAAGATTACAGTGATATTAATCTAGATTAGATTCAATATTACATTAAAACTAATCTAGATTATATTTAAGATTACAGTGAGATTAATCTAGATTATATTTAAGATTACAGTGAGGTTAATCTAGATTAGATTCAAGATTACAGTGATATTAATCTAGATTAGATTCAATATTACATTAAAACTAATCTAGATTATATTTAAGATTACAGTGAGATTAATCTAGATTATATTCAAGATTACAGTTAGAATAATATAATTATATTCAAGATTACAGTGAGATTAATATAATTATATTCAAGATTGCAATAAAATTAATCTAGATTAATTTTAAGATTACAGTGAGCGTAGTTCAGATTTAAGATTAAAGATTACAGAGATTAATCTAATTATATTCAAGAGTACAATAAAACAAATCTAGATTATATTCAATCTTACAGTGAGATGAATGTAATTATATTCAAGATTACAGTTAGATTAATCGATATTATTTTAAGATAACGCGAGATTAGTCTAGATTTAAGATTACAGTGAGATTAATATAGATTAATTTCAAGATTACAGTGAGATTAATATATATTAATTTCAATATTACAGTTTGATTATTCTAGATTAACTTCAAGATTGCAGTGAGATTAATCTAGATTAATTTCAATATTACAGGTAATTATTCTAGATTAATTTCAAGATTACAATGAAATTAATTTAGATTATAATCAAGATTACAGTGAGATTAATTTAGATTATATTCAAGATTACAGTCAGATTAGTATAAATTAATTTCAAGATTACAGTGAGATTAATCTAGATTAGATTCAAAATTACAGTAAAATTAATCCAGGTTAGATTCATGATTAGAGTGAGATTAATGTAATTAGATTGAAGATTACAGTTAGATTAATCAAGATTAATTTCAAGATAACTGCGAGATTAGTATAGATTTAAGATTACAGTGAGATTATATTCAAGATTACAGTGAAATATAGATTAATTTCAAGATCAATAATAATATAAGTATTTGTATGGCGATTTTCACAGTTTTAACTGTCTCAAAGCGCACGTGTAAATATGTAAGAGAAAGTGTTGCTTTTTATTCATTTGATGTTTAAGTAAATGGCTGTGATTATCACTATGACTATGACAAGACAAAGACAAAGACCAGACAAGATTACACTGAGATTATTCTAGAATAATTTCAAGATTACAGTGAGATTAATCTAGATTAATTTCAAGATTACAGTGAGATTAATCAAGATTAGATTCAAGATTACAGTGAGATTAATCAAGATTAGATTCAGTATTACAGTGAGATTAATCTAGATCAGTTTCCAGATTACAGTGAGATTAATCAAGATTAGATTCAGGATTACATTGAGATTAATCTAGATTAGATTCAGGATTACAGTGAGATTAATCTAGATTAGATTCAAGATTACAGTGAGAGTAATATAGATTAGATTCAGTATTACAGTGAGAGTAATATAGATCAGTTTCCAGATTACAGTGAGATTAATCAAGATTTGGAAACGCTAATCTCTGGCCACCTCTAGTTTTTAAGTAATGAATTATGTTTGTATTTCAGTTATTGAGCTGTAGTGTTTGTGATGTTGTGACGCAGCGTTTGCTCTGTTCCAGTCATGTGAGGACGGCGCCGACTGCGTCTCGTTTCGATGTCCTCTAACGGAGATGGAGAGTAACGCCGTTCTTCACCTCAGAGCGTATCTTTGGAATCAGACTTTTCTGGAAGTAAGATAAACTCTACATTCGGGATTAAACGACTCCATATGTTTCAGGCAATGAGCCGCACCGTTAATAAACTTCGTCTTTTTCACTGGCACACTTTTTTTTTCGGATTAAAAAGCACACAATTCTTTTTTTTTTAGGTTTGAGTGTCTGATAGTTTGAAATATATAGTGGATCATTGTAGAATGTATTTTGATATGGTCCCTAGTGGTCATATTGACAATCACACTTACTTTCCTTATTTTGTGTTTAATAGCGGTGGGCTGGTACTATATCTGGCATTATAAAGAAATATCGGAGCACACGATATAAAAAATAGATTTTGTACAAGTGTCATATCGAGAGGAGAATTTGCGAGACGTTGTTTTTTATTGAAAGGAAATACACTAGTGTAACACACGCGGGATAAAAATGCCTCTAAAATAAAAACAGTTTTGTAACATTTTTTATAAAATTATAGGTAGAATTCTGTCCTAATAACTTGCAAATTTTAGGAAAACAGTCACGATGCTTTGTATTTGTTTAGTGACAGTAACAGGCTTCCATACAATGCAAATATTCAAAAACTGCGATAAAAATTATGATTTTTATCTCGCAAAACCTTGAAACCTCGACGAGACTAGAGTTGCACCTTGTTCAATGTCAACTTCTTTCAGTCTCAAGTGTCGCTTAAGCACAACGCTTAACTTTTTCTTAATTTGCCTGCCATAATAAGAGATTATTCTAGATTAATTTTAAGATTATAGTGAGATTAATCTAGATTATATTCAAGATTACAGTGAGATTATTCTAGATTAATTTCACAATTACAAGATTCCTGAGATTGTTCTAGATTAATTTCATGATTACAGTGCAATTCATCTAGATCGATTTCAAGATTATAGTGAGCGTAACCTAGATTATAGTGAGATTATTCTATGTTAATTTCCAGAATACAGTGAAATTAAACAATATTTGATTCAAGGTTACAGTGAGATTATTTTAGATTCATTTCACGGTTGCAATGCAATTAATCAAGATCAACCTCAAGATCACAGTGAGATTATTCTATATTAGATTTAAGATCACAGTGAGATTGTTCTATTTAATTTAGAACTAATTAATTTCATGAATAATCTAGCAATTAATATATATCATTTCAAGATTACAGTGACCGTAACCTAGATTAGATTCAATATTACAGTGCGATTATTCAATATTAATTGCAAGATTATAGTGAGATTATTCTATATTAATTTCCAGAATGCAGTGAGATTAATCTAGATTAGTTTCAAGTTTACAGTGAGATTAAACAAAATTTGATTCAATGTTACAGTGATATTATTCTAGATTCGCTTCAGGGCTACTGTGTAATTAATCTAGATGAAAGATTACAGTAAAATGAATTTAGATCCATTTCAATATTACAGTGATCGTAATCTAGATTAATTTCAAGATTACAATGATCGTAGTCTAGATTAATTTCAAGATTACAGTGATCGTAATCTAGATTAATTTCAAGATTACAATAAGCGTAATCTAGATTAATTTCAAGATTACAGTGATCGTGATCTAGATTAATTTCAAGATTACAGTGATCGTAATCTAAATTAATTTCAAGATTACAGTGATCGTAATCTAGATTAATTTCAAGATTACAATAAACGTAATCTAGATTAATTTCAAGATTACAATAAGCGTAATCTAGATTAATTTCAAGATTACAGTGATCGTAATCTAGATTAATTTCAAGATTACAGTGATCGTAATCTAGATTAATTTCAAGATTACAATAAGCGTAATCTAGATTAGATTCAAGATTACATAGAGATTATTCTAGGTTAATTTCAAGATTACAGTGAGATTATTCTAGATGAATTTCAATAGTACAGAGAGATTAATATAGATTTAAAAAAAAAAAAAACGAAAAATCTCTGCTAGCAGTCTGCAAGTTTTTAAGTAGTTGATTGCGTTTTCATTCTAATTGAGCTGAGGTGTTGGTGCTGTTCTGCAGGACTACGCCAAGATGAACTACATCGACGTCATCGTCAAGGCCTCGGTCATTTTCATGTCGCTGTCCACCAACGTGCCGCTGATGAACAAAGTTGCGCAGGTGAACCAATCGGCTTGACCTCTCCACTCACCTGGTCCTCTGACCACGCCCACGTCCGCTTCAGGTGCGGGTGACGGTGTTTCCCGAGCGTAAGATGGCGCAGTATGGTGGTCTGGTGTGGTGGGTGGTGCTGGTGGCCGTGTTACTGGGACTGCTGCTGCTCAGTCTGCTGGTCTTCCTGCTCTGGAAGGTGAGATCTCCAGCGCCTCAGTGTGGGATACAATTGAATTGAAAGTCCTTTAGATTTAATTTAGTGAGATTCATTTAATCCAGTTTTGACAATTACAGTGCAATTATTCTAGATTAAAGATTACAGTGAAATTAATCTAGGTCAATTTCAAGATTACAATGAGCGTAACCTAGATTAGATTCAAGATTGCCATGAGATTATTCTATGTTAATTTCCAGGTTACAGTGAGATTAAACAAAATTTGATTCCAGGTTACAGTGAGATTAATCTAGATTCATTTCACGATTACAGTGCAAATAATCTAGATTTAAGATTACGGTGGAATTAATCTACTGTAGATACATTTCAAGACTTTAATTTCTGCTCTGGAAGGTGAGATCTCCAACACTTCAGTGTGTGATCAAATTGAACTAAAAGTCCTTTAGATTTAATAAAGTGAGATTCATCTAGATTCATTTCAAGATTTCAATGAGATTATATCAGTTTCATGAATATTCTAGATGAATTTCACAATTACAGTGCAATTAATCAAGATCAATTTGAAGATTACAGTGATTATTCTAGATTAGATTCAAGATTACAGTTAGACTGTTCTAGATTAATTTCACAATTACAGTGCAATTATTCTAGATTAAAGATTACAGTGAAATTAATCTATGTCAATTTCAAGATTACAATGAGCGTAACCTAGATTAGATTCAAGATTACCATAAGATTATTCTATGTTATTTTCCAGGTTACAGTGAGATTAATCTAGATTAGATTCGAGATTACAGTAGTGAGATTAAACAAAGTTTGATTCAAGGTTACAGTGAGATTAATCTAGATTATTGTCACGATTACAGCGCAAATAATCTAGATTTAAGATTACAGTGGAATTAATCAAGATCAACTTCAAGATCACAGTGAGATTATTCTATATTAGATTTAAGACTCCAGTGAGATTGCTCTAGATTAATTTCACGATTACAGTGCAAATAATCTAGATTTAAGATTACAGTGAAATTAATCTATTGTAGATCCATTTCAAGACTTTAATTTCTGTTCTGGAAGGTGAGATCTCCAACGCTTCAGTGTGTGAACGCTTTCACCCTGCAGCATCAGCACAATTTTAAAGTGGAATTTTACAGTAGAAAACCGTAGAATCTCAGGAGTGTTAAGATAAGATAGACTTTATTAATCCCACTAGGGGAAACTTTCGTGTTCTACAGCAGCAAAAACAGAGAAAGAAAGAGGTTTTTAACACAAACGAATAAAGACAGTTTAAACGACAACCGTCAAGGCAAAAATTCCAATAGCAAAGAGAACAAAAAGAAAGAAACGACAATAAATAGGTTGTGCAATTTTTGAGCGACAAAAGTGTGACATGAGTTAAAGAGTCTATTAACTTGAGAGAAAAGATCTACGGTAACGCTCCTTCAAGATTACACTGAGCGTAATCTAGATTTGATATTGATTCTAAATCAGTCTAAAAGATAGGATAAAAAGAAGTCAGTCTTAAAAGTATTAAAAGTCTTAAAACTAAGTCAGTATGAAAAGAAGGAAATGTAACATATATACACACACACGCATACTGGAATTGAGCACCGTTGTGGTGCAAGTTACTTCCAAATTGTAATACATTACACATTACTTGTGAGTGTTGTAAAAAGTCATTTGTTACATTACCATATTGCCATTTCAAAGTCGTAATACGTAACATTACATCTGTATTTAAGTTACTTTCACCAAAGTAACTGCAGAAGCAGAAAATAACGTCCTAAAATAACAAAATGTACCTTTTTGTGATGTTTAATTTTTACATGTTATGTAGCCTAATCATATATATCAATATAGTTCATAATTGGCAGGCGGAGGCGGAGCCTATAGTTGTGGACCTCCAGCTCAGAGCAGCGTTACAAAATAATACAACACTCCTCCAGCGAAAGACCAACAACATACGTGTCGAATCACAAACAGGCAGAGGTGTCAAGTAGCGACGTAATACTACTTTGTTACCTAACGAAAGTAGAAATTTGGCTTACTTTTACTTTTCTAGAGTATTTATTTTTCCGCTTACTTTCTACTTCTACTTCTTATTTCTTTTAAGCAAATATCGGTACTTTCTATTTGTAAGGCGCTTTTCACAGTCTGTCCCGAGATCTCAAAGCTCACGTGAACTCTGAAAAACATCTCAGTTAGTATCTTTGTGAGACTTTGAGAGACGTGATTTATCTTAAACTAGATATAAAGGAGATAATGTAATGTTGAAGCTAGATTTTCGAACATAAGTGTTCATATTTAGGTCATTATTTAATAACATGTATTTGAAAAGAATCTATTTTGTTACATGTTTTTACAGATTTATCAGCCTCCGAGAAGCCCGTGTGATTTAGTGTCTTGAGGCGGCGCAGATTACACAGAAGCTTTGTAATAAAATGCATTAATTTCATTAATTAATGTAATTACAACAATTTAATAGAACAATATAGTTCTATAATGCAAAATCCTTTTTTCCTCGCATTACTTTTACTTTTATACTTAAAAGTAGTTTTATCAGTATTAGTAACGCTACTTTAGTAGAATATTGGGCATTTTACTTTTACTTTCACAGAAGTACTTTTTAACTCATATCTATACTTCTAACGAAGGTATGAAAGTGACTACTTTTGACAGCACTGCAAACAGGAAATATTAAATGTTTGATTTATTGTCCTGAGGGTGATAAGTGTTACTTGGCATGTTGCGAGTAATATATTCCTGAAAATACAATTGTATTGCGTTACAACTGAGGATGAGAGTTTCGGATTCGACTTACTTTGGCAAGTATCGATCGATACCAACTCTAAAAAACAACTTGCAATTCGTTTTTACTTCTGAGAATAATGTATTTGGATGTGAGAAAATGGGGAGAAGGGAGGGGGCGGGGCCTCTGTTAGGCGCGAGTAGATGTTCTTTCCTTTTCCTTCCTTTTAATCTAGAATGTGTATGTTATGCATTCACTTATTCATACATACAAATTTAAATTTTATTTGTGACATTCCCATTCTACATGGTATAACAATGAAGTGAAATGTATTTTCCCATCGTCCAGCATTTAAACATATAGAGGAGTGTTTGGGGGAGGGGAGGCATTTAAAAAAGAAATATAATAAAGGAGATAAAAGTACAATCAAATACTACAGCAATTCTAACACACGTAAAAAAATAGATTAAATAAGATAAAAATATGAAAAAAATGCAGATAAAAGAACAGTAAAAATAAAGATGAGAAATGAGTAAAATACTAAATACTGGTGATCAGCGTCATCCTTGTTGAGGAACACTGACGATTTCTGGATCATTCTTTACGTTCGGATACAATAGTCTGGTTGTTTTTTTCCCAGTGTGGCTTCTTCCGCCGACACAGCGATGGAAACGAATGCGAGAAAGACAGGATGATTTCCAACACGTGAAGAGCAGAGCGACCACACACCTTCTTCTCCTACGGAATGTTTTCAGAGCTTTTGGGAAGGTTTTTTTTCTTTTTAACGCAGGTTTTTTCAGCCACAAACCGACGACTTCATCCGATTCCAGCTTTCTGATCAATCCTGATGCTTTGCGGTGAAATTACAATAAAGTCTTGTTTTTTTCCATTCTTAATACAGTTTTGTTGTGTCATGTTCAAACATACGGATCCAGAACATCAGTGTGCTTTACGCTATGATATATCGCATTTACGCAAATATCAGCATCTCGTCTAATTTTCCTGCCGCAAAATAAAAGTAGCAAACAAAGAAAATACAATTTTTTTTCACATTTCTGGCTAAATTATGTTGGTTTTCTCCTTAAAATACCATTTTCCTTCATTTACCAAACCCAACTTTTGATTCGCATCACTTCAATGTGGTTTTTGCTTAAAAATAATAAATGGATAATTTATTCTAGAACTACAGCTCCCATGAGCCTTTGCACGCCAGGCTAAAGCTGACTGAGTTCGGTTTATGTTAGTTGTAAATATTAGAATAATATTAGAATAAATACTATATTTATTACAATACATTTAGGTTGTCAACCAAAAGTATTTTAGCAATTATGGGGTTAATTTATTTTTGGCTAATTAATTTTTTGGAAAATTATTAAGTGCTTTTTAATTTAGAAATCCATTTTTTGAATCATTGCTAAATAGACATGATGTCGTAGCTAGAGCTAATCTTGTGAATGTCGTGTTATAGCGCCATCAGCGGCTTCATTCACAACTGGTTTGGACTGGATTCTGCGTTTGTTTTGGAATGTTTTATTGTGGTTACGCAAGATAACAACAAAAATAATTTATTCGATTTTATAAGGCGCTTTATATTTGTAAACAAATCTAAGCGCCACACTCTGTAATCAATGGATTTTGGAGAATTGTCCCAGATATAGATTAAATATTTTATTTAATTGAATAAATATCTAAACACAGACACGCACACACACACACTCACTTTTATTTACATCCTGGTGTTGACAGCGACTGTAAAATTACGAAAAAAATAATTTCGACCTGAACCGATTAAAGCATCAGACTCCTGCAATAAAACTTTTGGATTTCAAAGTACAATGTTTTAATTATTCAAATAATGCTCAAGTATAAATGTTCTATAAGCTAATAATTAGTAGTAGTATGTGATTATCAGTAACTAGTTGTAACTAGTTTGGTTTTGATGGACTATTTATCAGATTTTTGGTAACTTGTGTAGCAAAACAACTTAAAAAAATAAGCCAGTCTAGCTAAACCTGTGACTTTCGGCCAGTCTTCAATTTAAACCTAATATTTCAATTTCAAACTAATAATTACAGCTGCAAACAGCAATGACGGTGTAGTGAGTTTTACCATTGCGCACACACACACACACACACACACACGCAAATGTTTAGACGTTTTGAATAGTGACAATACAAAAACATGGTAAGCATTTAGATTTTACACGACTTAAAAATTGCAAAAGTCTAAAATAAAAGCAATTTTTCTCAAACAGTTTTCAATTTCTCACTTGTTTTTAATGGAAAGAGCAGATTGTGAAGCGAGAATAACTGACATAAAATACTGTTCCGTAAGCATTTCAGAATTACAAACATTCGCATGATAAAATCCAACATCGAATTTAAATACAACAAAATAAAAGTCCTTCCATTCACAAAACCCCAGGCACCGGTCGAGCGAAGAACCGCAAAGACGTAAACGTGCGACTGCGTTTCAACTGATGAAATGACGATTCACGTAATTCTCACAAAGCAAAGTCGCACATGATTTGGCCTGACAAACAATGGCATATGAATAAATTAATAAATTAATACAAATTTAGATATCTCAGATAATTCCTCTATAATAATAATAGATATACAGTACAGTAATTACAGAAAGACACAGAAAAATCAAGGCACATTAATTTGGGGAACTCTTAATACGGCACCCCGACTTACGAATGTCCTAGAAAACGAAAATCCAGAGTTCCGAAATGTTTTCGCTTTTTTTTTTTTTCTTAGCGCTAGCGTGGATTGAGATGGGAATCCAGACGTGAATAAACGACAAAAACACTAGTTAGTTTCAGAGATCTTTCTTCTAATATATAAATTAGCCTCGTCTTCTCCCAGACTGACGATGTTTTTTCTCTCTCGTAGAGCCGCCATCTTGAAATGACGTCACGCAAAGACAGCAGTAACTGTTCATGTGAGATTGTGCGTATGTCATTATATACTGTACCTTTATAGACATCTACTGTGCTGCCATTGTGGCAATATTTTTTTGCGGATTTGTGGACTTTCACTTGCTTTTTAAGGGGCTTTTACCTTGCACTTTGCAACAAGTTTGTTCTAAGCAAGAGGATTTGTCAAGTTGTGTTTTTTTAGGGCTGTCAAAGTTAACTAGTTAATGCACAAGATTAATTTTAAGTGCTTAATCGAGTAAATTTTTTTTAACGCCATTAATCACAGTTGCAGTTTTTTTTCCACTTTTGGTTGGTGAAAATGCAATGAATAGACCCAGAGAGCCGCGCTAGTGTCACTCAGGTGTGGCTCATTATGATCAGAAGCTCAGAGTGACAGGAATAGACCCAGAGAGCCGCGCTAGTGTCACCCAGGTGTGGCTTATTATGATCAGAAGCTCAGAGTGACAGGAATAGACCCAGAGAGTCACGCTAGTGTCACTCAGGTGTGGCTCATTATGATCAGAAGCTCAGAGTGACAGGAATAGACCCAGAGAGTCACGCTAGTGTCACCCAGGTGTGGCTCATTATGATCAGAAGCTCAGAGTGACAGGAATAGACCCAGAGAGTCACGCTAGTGTCACCCAGGTGTGGCTCATTATGATCAGAAGCTCAGAGTG
>MU204421.1:111642-133659 GCA_017309775.1 Paedocypris sp. Pulau Singkep
AGAGAGAGAGAGAGAGAGAGAGAGAGAGAGAGAGAGAGAGAAAGAGAAAGAGAAAGAGAAAGAGAGAGAGAAAGAGAAAGAGAAAGAGAAAGAGAAAAAGAGAAAAAGAGAAAAAGAGAAAAAGAGAAAAAGAGAAAGAGAAGAGAAAGAAGAGAAAGAGAAGAGAAAAAGAGAAAGAGAGAGAAAGAGAAAGAGAAAGAGAAAGAGAAAGAGAAAGAGAAAGAGAAAGAGAAAGAGAAGAGAAAGAGAAAGAGAAGAGAAAGAGAAGAGAAAAAGAGAAAGAGAAAGAGAGAAAAAGAGAAAGAGAAAGAGAAAGAGAGAGAAAGAGAAAGAGAGAGAGAGAGAGAGAGAGAAAGAGAGAGAAAGAGAAAGAGAGAGACAGAGAGAGAGAGAGAAAGAGAGAGAAAGAGAGAGAAAGAGAGAAAGAGAAAGAGAGAGAGAGAGAGAGAGAGTAAACAAGCTGTGATCACTATGATCCAGGTCTGATTAAAAGTGATTAAGACTCCTCTGTCTAATATAAGCGGGTCTAAACAGAATACTGCCATCTACAGGAGAGAATCAGGAGAGTTTCTGCTGATTGATTGTAATAAGGACTAAAGAATCACAGAGTCACTGGATCCGAGACATTCTGAGACGCATTTCTCCTTCAGTACCGATGGGAAAACACAACACATCTTCACTTGCGCAACTGTAATTGGATACGTGATTTGAAGGAATTATTACGTCTGGATTTGTGCTCTTTTGTGTAAAAAAAAAGGTATTTCTTTGTAGGCGTGAGCAGAGGACGTGTTTGGTGCGGACGACGCTTTACCGATGAACACATGCATCCCCAGGCTGACCAAATGTCTCGAGGTCTCATATCCGATTCCTCGAGCTCCGCCCGTCACGATAGCAAACCGGCCTCCTTGCTTTGGCAAATCTGGAAAATAAATAAATTAATTTAAAAAAATTCCAACCGTAATAAAAAAGGCAGAAAACGTTAAAAAAAACAAAAAACAAAAAAAACGTTTACATATATTAACGCCGCAGTTGTAGGATTAGAGCCGTTTCATAATATTAAATATAAAAAAAATATATAATTGTTAATATAATTTATATGAATATTAATTATTTGTTTTTTTTTATTTTATTTTAAAGACTTGAATGATTTATAGCTTATTTACTTATAGTTATTTTTGTGACACAGAGCCTTTTTTTCCAGGCTTAAAAGGATTTAAGCCTAGAATTTGTATTGTAATTATTCACTGCAAAAATAAAATTACACTGCAAACAATTACAAATCAGTTAGTACAAATGAATATTTGTCCAAGAATAAAAAGTTCATCAATTAGAAAATGTGCGTTCAAATCACATTGTCAAACTCAGAAGATATCTTAAGTAAATTGTAAAAATGTAAAATTTTAAATGATAGTAAAATGGCACACTGGAATAATGATATGAATCAAATGTATGTCAATCAAAATGTTTAGTACGATTTTGTCAATCAAAGACTTTTAGTCAATTCATGAGATTTGAACGTGTCGTTTTACCTGCGTTTATAGATCAACTCCAAAACCAAGTGAAAATCTTTATATTGGTACGTTCAAAATAGGTTGAAAATAGGTAAGATGGATCACCAGAACCTCACCACTGACTGTTTAGAGATTATATATATATAAAAGTATATATGAAACATTGAAGTTTGTACAATAAATGTCATGTCCTGAAAATGTCATGAAAACTTTCACAATCGTATCAATGATGAATAGAAACAAGCCTTTATTGACTATTCCAGTGTGTGTGTGTGTGTGTGTGTGTGTGTGTGTGTGTGTGTGTGTGTGTGTGTGTGTGTGTGTTGCCAAAAACAAATGATCAATCTTATTCATCTGAAGCATTTAGCAGCCGTATAATTTAGAGCCGCTTATTTCAGTAATCCTTACATTCTTCCGAGGCTTAAAATATTTGTTTAAACAAACCGCCTCTTTGTGAATGGATTTGTCTCTAATTCCAAGGAGCCATTTTGCCAAATGTCTATCATTTATAAATAAAAATATAAATATGTTGTTCATTTAAAGTATTGGAATGATGAGATATTCCCAGTGTCGTAACGAAAGCGAGCAGAAGAATGCAACAATTTATTGCAGAACGATTTATCTCAATCTTTTCCAGTTTATTAAAATGATTAAAACTTTTAACCCTCCAATTTTATTCGGCTCCCGTGGGAAAAGGTAAAATAAACATTTTTTCCATTTGGAAGATGTTCTTGCACCTCTTATTTGGTGTATTCTACATATTTAGTTCACATGTTTATAACATATTAATCTGATTTTACCTGGAAGAATGTAGGATTTGTTGAAAAGTTGATACAGAAGAACTCTAACGCCGTCTAAATAAAGTCTGACGAACGGGAGAACGCAGTATAATATCCACCACATTTCAAAAGACGTGCGAATAAATAAAAGAAAACGGAAAAATAAATAAATAAAGGCAAAAATAATGACGAGTCGAGACTGAACGTCTCTGCCTTTAAAGGGTCCGCGTCAATAAACCGGATCTATTAAAGCTGACGAGCGGATATGACGAGAGGCAAATAAAAGTCCCTGCGTCTGATTAAAGAAATTGTAAAATAAAATAGTTTAAAAACAGTTTCGCTTCGATTGTACTTTATTTAGAATTGACTTATATGTGTATTTTTCCACGATGATCCTGTTTATTTGTAACCACATGCAAAGACTACAACTAGGACTTTGCAATAAAAAAAACTACATTGCCCAGCGTCACTACCCAGAAACTTTTGTAAAATGGTGAACGACGCTGTCCATAGTCCGCAGTTATGAACATTTAACACGCATTTAAAACAACCTACATTAAACTCAATATTAAACTAAGACTAAAAATGTCTTATAAACCAGTGACGCATGTCATTTTTGACATGGATGGCTTATTATTGGGTAAGTGGCACACATTAATAACTGTAGTTCATTTGCTTGCTTTTTGTTGTTGTTGTGTTTTGATGTGAACTAGCACAGATTTGTTTTTGTATAATCATTCTGGTGAACGTGCATTTGAAGTAATTGTGGTTATGCTATGAAAGTGCTTCAAGAATTTGCAAACTAGTTGTCCCAGTTGTGTGTGTAGTTGTGTGACAGTAATCATTGTGCAGTCGTGCTTTTATCTGCAGGACTCTTATGTGTGTGTGTGTGTGTGAGCCGGTGTCTGTTGCCTAAAGAACTACAGTTACATCATTTTTATGCTCATTTTATTCTCAGGCACACACACCAGAATACAATTGGAATAAAAGAACAATAATGATTTTACACACACACACACACACACACACACACACACACACGCACGCACACAAACACACACAAACACACACACACACACACACACACACACACACACACACACAATTTAAGGGACCATAGACTGAATTTATATTGTGATTCCTAAAACAATATAATGTAATACAATATAAAACAATGAAACAAAATAATCAGAATCAGAATCGGAAACTTTATTGGCCAAGTTGCGAATTATAACAAGGAACTGAGTTTGGTCTAACTCCGTCTTTTCCCTCTTTAACATATATTAGCATAAATATAGAAATATTATAGAGCAAAAACTAAGACAATGACATAAAACGAGTGAAACATAAATAAATAATGTTATTGCACTGTGATCGTAAATACTATAGTCCTAATTCCTAAAATTCTCTAAAACTGACTCACAAAGAATGTCTCAGTTTCTCAAACTGCGTCAGAATTCCGAGAGAAATAGTTTTTGAAGTGCAATAAAAATACTTTTTTTTTTAACATACTTTTATATGATACATTTCAGTTTATATGTTAGACACACTCAAAACAGATCATATAACAGATTCTAATGTAGATATGTCGTTTATTTGATTTGTACAGTGTAGAATAAAGTAGAACAGCCTTTATTGTCCTGGTGCACATATACGATGTGAGTCATATAAATGTACAGTGAAATGACAGCGACTTCCGATCCAGTGCAACACGCATTAATAAATCTATCTTGATCCGCACATGAGACACTTTATTTTAATCTTTACTCTGCACATAGACCACTTTATACCACTTTTTTTTTTTTTTTACCTTGGACACTCGGACACTTTAAAACTATCTTATGGCCACTTTACCATTGCACAGTATAAAAAAAACCCGCATTGTATCTGTAATTTGTAATTTACATTCGTTTTTGTATTCTTATTGCAATTTTTCTTTTTGCTATTTTTATTTCTATTTCCATTGATCTGTTTTGCATGTTGCATTTTAGTCTGTTCTTTTTTTTGGAGTGATTGTACAAAACATTTCACATCATGTCATACCGTGTATGTATATGTTTGTGATGAATAAAATTTGATTTGATTTGATTCAAAATGTACAATAGTGCAATATATTACAGTCACAGAGCACAGAACTTTACAGCAGTGGAGAGGATTTGTATAATATAAAATAAATGGATTATATACATTTTGGTTGAGCAGGGGGTTATTTTATGTGATGTGTCACGTCGTAACGTTTAATTATGACCGAGGGATTCCGAGAACTAATTTGTGTGTGTGTGTGTGTGTTTCAGACACGGAGCGACTGTACACGGTTTCCTTCCAGGAGATCTGTGACAGGTTTGATAAGCAGTACACCTGGGAGGTGAAATCCGCCGTGATGGGCCAAACGGCGCTGGAGGCGGCGGGAATCATCCGCGCGCGGCTGGAGCTGCCCATGACGCCTGAAGCCCTGCTGGAGGAGAGCCGGAGGATCCAGGAGCAGCTCTTCCCCACCGCCTCTCTCATGCCAGGTGATCATGCCTGAGGGGAGAAAAGACCGAGCTGTCTAGTAGCAAAAGTGTTTTCTGGACTATAAGCTGCTACTTTTTTCCAGGGTTGTGAAGAGTACCAGACAGCCATACTTGAGTAAAAGTACAGATGCTTACTGTAAAAATGACTCCGATACAAGTAACAAGTCACTAATTTCAAAAAGACTTGAGTCAAAGTAGCAAAGTATCCAATTTGAAAAGAACTTAAGTATTAAGAAGTATTTTTATTCGTGCTCAATATAGGCCCAAAAAAATGTGAAAACAAACTATTGTTTTCCAAGACAGAAACAGAATTTAACCTCAATGTTTGAAAACTGGTAGAACAAAGTAGATAAAAAGAACAAAAAGTCAGTCTCAATCACTTAAATTTGCAAGTAGATATAAAATAAAGTGATTAATCTGATTAGTAAATTATATATTATATGTATTATATAAAGTTATATATTATATAATAACATTTGTAAAACACATTTTTACGCCCCTAATTCGAGTTCTTGTGGTTTCTAGTTCACAAATAGCCTCCATTACCTTCAGCAGCCTAAAGATGGCGATATTCACCTCATCCGCCCAAGAAATTAACCGCGGTATTAATCGATTCCGGCTTGTCGCGCACAATCACAATGTAACGAGTAATGATAAGTGTCCGTTCAAATGTAGTGGAGTGAAAAGTACTGCTACTCAATCACAAATGCAGTGGAGTAGAGAGTAAAAGTTGCCTATATTTTTGATACTCAGTGCAAGTACGAAGTAGCCCAAAACATACTTAAGTAAAGTAACCAAGTACATTTACTCAAGTACCCCTGCTATAACGGTACTGTGGTAACTTTCTCTCAGGTGTGGAGAGACTGGTCAAGCATCTACACAAGTCTTCCGTTCCCATTGCTGTCGGCACCAGCTCAGCCGGCCAGACGTTTGAAATGAAAACCAGTCGGCATCGAGACTTCTTCGGCCTGTTCACACACACTGTTCTTGGAGACGACCCGGAGGTCCAGAAGGGCAAGCCGGACCCTGATATATTCTTGACCTGTGCCAGAAGATTCAGTCCTCCGGCCGATCCGCACCAGGTACCACTTCAGCTCTTCACTATTCTTTCAAAACTTGAGAAAGAATTAAAACAATTCTTTTAATTATTTTAAAACTTGAATAGAAGATCTGGCAACCACGGTGGTCCGTGTGGCTTCCGGCTGAAGAACCGTGACAGAACACAGTGGTTGCCAGATCTTTGTGGTGTTAATAACGAAAACTCAGAATAAAACACTAAACAAAATACAGCGTGGTGGCCAGAACACAGACGTAACTTCATCAGCACGCTCAAATTCAAAATCAAATTTTATTTCAAGTTATCAAAAGAACTGAGCTCACTTTTTCCTTTCTGGCTCACTTTAACCGAATTGAGTGTGATACGAACACCATCATTTACTACCTGTTTGCACTAGAAAGAGTGCACATTTTTGTTATTGTTATTTAATTTTGGTACATCGTTAAACAAAACTTACTGAAAGCAGAACTGTTTACTTTTGTGAAATGTATTCGTTTATTTATGTTAATTCCTTAGAAAGCATAATTTATATTTAGACTTATTTGTTGGCCAGTTGTAGTTCTAATACTGTATATAAATATTAAAAGTTCTAAACCATCTATTTTGCTTTATTATTTATTATATTGCTGATATTATATTTTTACATTTTATATATAATAATATTATTATATTTTATACATTTATATATAATAATACAATTTTGAATTTGATAGGCGTCTCTAGCATTGTCCCACAACAATATTTTTTTTTAGTGTCCATTTCATTCATTTAACATATTTAATATTGACAGCAGCCAAATTATTTGACAAACAAAGAAAGTAACGCAATAGTTACTTTTCCTGGTGATTAGTTACTTTTATAATGAAGTAACCCAATTACTAATTCAATTGCTATTTGTTAGAAGTAACTAGTAACTGTAACTAATTACTTTTTAAAAGTAACCTTCCCAACACCGGTCATTGTGTCATCTTCTCAACAATCCTGCGGCTACAATACGCACACACGTGTTAATTCTTATTTTCACGAGTTGTTTCATGAGCTCTTCTCTTCACAGTGCCTCGTGTTTGAAGATGCTCCCATGGGCGTGAAGGCGGCTCTGGCCGCTGGGATGCAGGTGGTGATGATCCCGGACGAGAACCTGGACCACCGGCTCACGAAGGAGGCCACACTCCTGCTGAGGAGCATGGAGGAGTTCTCACCGCAGCTCTTCGCTCTGCCTCCTTACACTGACCACCTGTGACCTACACAATCAGTAATTACATGGTTATGACCACTGTGCTGTGTGTGTGTGTGTGTTTTTCTCCCTTCATCGAAGTTCTTTTTGTACAATTCAAAAGTCCTGCAGACAAACTATTTGCGTCCAGGACGGCCTGAAGTCTTTGAAAATGTGAATTTCTGTTATGCGTTTTCAAGGCCTTAGAAATGCTTGTGTTTTATGAATTAATTAAATAATGAAGTGCCTGAAAGTGCTTGAATTCATGTAATTATACTTTACAAAATCGGTCTCCTCAATAAGGCAAACGTTTTATACATCGGGATGCAATTACCATGTAAAAGGCCCTAATACGTTTCAAGCGCCTAGATTCTTTTTATAATATGATAAACATACAAATCGTAAAGACGTGATAAAATTATTCATGGTACATAACAGTTGTTGAGAAAAAAAACATTCAAAATGTAAAAGAATAATTGTCTTTGTTCCCTCTTATTATGGTAAAGAATAGAAAAAAAACCACTATCTTGAAGTCTTTATCTCTTGAACATAAAGTGAATCATTTTGAGTCACTCGTGCATTTCGTTGATTTGTTTTACATCGACTTTTGTTTGTTTAATGTAATTAAACACGAAAATGTCCGGTTTTCACGCTTCTTCAAAGGATCATAACACATTCGCCAACCGTGATTTTTAATATATTTGAGAAGGGAATTTTTTCTTTTTTTTTTATATAATTATTTTGAATTTTGAATTATGAATACGCCACCATTTCAACTTTTGATTGGGTAATACACGATGTCCTCGTTAGTTTGATTGGTCTTTGTAACAGTCTGTGAGGAGGGCGGGGCTTAGAGAGAGAGAGCGTTTAATTGGCTGATGCTTCCCCAGGTTAAACGCGCTGTCTTGATGTTTCAGAGCTTGTTTGTTAGGTCAGACACATAATTACTAATTTATTACCTGAAAAGTTATAGTTAATATGTAATGCCTATGTAACGAATATGAGCTGATACATTCAAACGTTCTATATTATTAAAATATCTGTTGTAAAACTTTTTATATGACAACATTACCCTCACTAATATATAGATATCATGATTGTTGTTATATAGATTGTTGAAGCTGGATTTTATAACAGAAGAGCTGATGTTTAGACCACCATTGGGATTGTGTTCTAAAATCAATTCATTAATCCTATAATTTATTTTTTTAGAAAAGATTTTAGGACTATTATTTGGCTACAGATGTGAGTTTTACGGATGTGTTTTTTATTACAGAAGTTAGTTTTGCACCATTGAAGCTTATAACCTCCGAGAAGCCTGTCTGAATGTGTCTAGTTCTTCCTCTTTTTTGTTGGAAATCAAAATAAGGTAGAAATAAAGTAGAAACCCTGTTTAAATAAAAATGCTTTGGTCTCACGTTCGTTTATTTGATGCCAAGTTGTCTCGACGTTTTGCCTTTACATCTGTCAGACTCGTTTGCACTTTCATCACTCTTTTTTTCAGCCTTTTTCAGTTTTCTGAAGATATGGAGGGAATCTGAATAGATAAGATTAGACTTCTCCAATCAGAGGAGTAAAGAGTACCTGTGAAAAGCATTCTTCAGTAAAAGTACTGACACTTCACTGTATCAATGACTCCATTACAAGTTACAAGTCACCAATTCCAGGAAGACTTGAGTGAAAGTCCTAAAGTATCCAAGTTTAAAAGAACTTGAGTATTTTACTCGCGCCGAATTTAGGCTAAACAAACACAGAGAAATGTGACAGACAAGACACTTCATGTATTAATTGCGTTTCCTAATAAATGAATACAATTTAACCCAATAGCTACTTTCCCTGGTCATTAGTCACTTTTATAACAATGTAACTCGGTCACTAACTAACTATTTGTTCTAACTCTACTGACTATTTGTGAGTGACTGTAACTAATTACTTTTTTAAAGGAACATTGCCAGCACTGGTAACTGGAGACACGAAGGCCGCATTAGGTTTCATCTAGAGACGCTCCCTAACGTTCCCTCATACATGCACTACCTGGACTAAACACTACTGTAAGAGCCATATTTAGTGCTTTGGTCTAAGTTTTTATCTATATTTAGTCTTTTTTTTCTGTTCTGTTTTTTTCTATCTTAAATGCCCTCATTTATTAACTAATTGTTTCCGTTATCCTCGGGTGTTTTTGATTAATGTCTTAATTAACTTGATTGCTTGTTCCGATTGGCGCGAGCACGGTAATTTAATGCCGCTGATGCCGATGTGAAGCCGTGTTACCTGGGTGTGCCAGGACACAAGTTTTGGACCGTGGTCGTAAGGCACGTGGGGACGCGATCGTATAAGACGAGGCGCGATTGTTTGATTTGGATGGACTATGAGTGGCAAGAAAAATAAACTGAAAAGCAACAACCAAGCTGTCTGTACAAGCACACAAGCACAAGCACAACACGAGCACAAAGCCAGGTACAACTACCAACACCAAAGAGATGGTGGTGACGTTTTCTGACCTGGCCGCTCTGTCCACCTCAGCCTCTCGTGGGGAGACAGTGGAGCTTGTTGAAGAACACAAATGTCTTGGTGCCGTCTTTGACAAACAAGTTCAAGTTCTCCTCAAACACAGAAAACACCCTCAGAAAGTGTCATCAGCGTCTGATCAGCGTCCTCTGAAGACGTAGCTTCGGAGTCCACAGAGACGTCCTGCTCACCTGTTATTACGCCTCCATCGAAAGCGTCTTTCTCCATAAAATCTGTTCAAAAATCATCGGCAAACCTGTTCAAACTCTCTCACGTCCCTATAGGTCCCTAGTGGCCACATTGACAATCTCACTCACTTTACTTTACTTTACAATGAACTGTTCTGTTCTATTGTATTCTATTCTATTCGATTAATTTGGCCAGGGAAGTGCGATGTATTAGTTAGCAACAAAATTAACCCTTTAATGCACGGTACCAGAAAGAGCGCTTAAAACGTTTTTTTTTTTCAAACGAACGTAATATTTGGCATCAAACTAAGAAAAATGAAAAAAAAAAAAAAAAAATTTAAACAATTTTTAATCGTTAGACAACCCTAGTACAAATATTGACCATGTTTGCTGCTCATATGACTCGTCATTGGGATGAAGTGACCATCTGTTCAGTATTAAAATTGTGTTATTATGGTGTTTAAAAAAAAACGAACACAAAACGTAGCGAGTCACTGGCTAACACAAGTAACACAAATGCTAACACCACACAAGGGTTAAGATCAGTGAACATAAGAAGTGAAAAAAATAAGTATAATACGATTATAGTATTGATTTTCTTTATTTTAAACGATATACGAATTATAATACGAGGATTCAACCATCAACATGTGCATGACTATAAACAATAACAGCTACCGAGGACGTTGTTGTGCAGAGACTTTGTCCGTATATCATTTCATACATACGTTTATACAACTGTATTTACACATAGTATAAGATTGTATTTTGATGAAAGGTTGCTTTTGAGAGCATGGGAGGAAAAAATAATGTCCGATTGTGATGTTGCGCCGCGGTGGCCAGACTCCAGTCCTGACGGTGGCGCTGTTCCGTCTGGAGGAGACGCGCAGAAGAAGAAGAAGAAGCGGGAGGAGGAGGAGGAGGAGAAGGAGGAGGAGAACATCCCCATCTCAACAACATCTCCGTCTCGTGTGAACCGGCTGGTCTGGTTCTCGTTTCGGAGCTAGTGTCCCGGAGCAGGAGCGATGGCCTCGGCTAAAGGCAGAGCGGAGGGCGGCGGCACGTTTCTTCTCGAGGACCTGGACACGGTTGCCACTGTTGGTGAGTTTCTAGCGGAAAAACAAACGTCCGGTTTATTGATTTGTTTTTGTTTATTTGTTAAATATCGCTTAACGTTTCACTGTTTATGACACGAGGCTGGCGAGGTCCCTTTCTGTTTTTTAGATTTGAAATAGTCGCGTTAGTTTTGGTGTGATCATTATTGGCGTGAAAGTTTTGTGTTTGTTGAAATTGTTGTTCTTTTGTGCGGTGAAATGCGCCTATAAATCAAAGATATTGTTATTGTTATTATTATTAATAATATTATTTTGACAGACGATGAGTACTTGAAAACCATACTTGAGTAAAAGTACTGTACCTTATTGTAAAAATGACTTCATTACAAGTTACAAGTCACCAATTTCAACAGACTTTGAGTAGAAGTCGTAAAGTGTTCCATTTTTAAAATAACTCGAGTATTTTACTCGCACTGAGTGTAGGCTCATGAACGTCGAGAAATGTGGAAAGCAAGAAGCTCTTTATTTATGAGGATCTATTTCCCTTAATAGAAATGCAATTTAACGCCTCAATGTTTCAAAATGGCAGAACAAAATAGACTAAAAAAAAAAGAATAAAAAGTCAGTCTCAGTCAAACTCAAATTTGAAATTGTGGTTGACGTGATCATCCTGCAGATGGCGATATCACCTCATCCACCCTCGGAAATGACGTAACCGTCGTAGAAAAAGATGTTGATTTGTTGACAATTACAATATAACGGTAAGTGTCGATTCAATGTAGTGGAGTAAAGATACTCAATCACTCAATCACTCAATCATTTATTGATACTTCCAAACATATAGTTAAAGTAACTAACACGTACGTTTTTATAGCACGTTTTTTTAAACGTTTTTAGGCACACGTTTCTAAACTCGCCTCTAATGCCGCCATGTTTGTTTATTTCCACGTTTGTGTTAAGTTCACTTTTCACCTGGTCTAGCCAATAGTATAGTGGCATGTATTTGGGGTGCGGGCATAAAGATACTAAGGTCGCATTTGATTGGCCAAATTTGGACGATGCAACACGCAAACGCTTTTTTTTTACGTATCGCAACTCTGCGATATTGGTGTTGCATATCTTATTATCGTGATTACGATATTTTTCCGATATATCGCGCAGCCCTAATTTTCACTCTTTACCACTTTAAGTGCGGATGCCCCGTCTGCCCCACCTGTTGTTAAAACGCCCTAATATTTGTGGGCAATTTTTGAGCGGATTGTTTTGGTGATTAAAAGGACGTCCATAAGCAGCATAACTACACGTAATTACATCATTAGAAAGTCATATAATTACATTGTGAAACTAGGTGTTAATGGCTGAAAGTAGAAGACGTACATCGGCGGGTTGAAGCGAGATGTTCTAGCGCTTTCATTAACCCTCGTCTTGCTTTTTTTACGAGTCGATATATTTGAGTAGATAAACAATTAGCTGTGAAAGAGTTTGTTTTTCTTTGAGGCGTTTTTGAGGATTGAAATTGTATCAGGAGACTAAAAATGTTTTATTTAATTTATTTTTTATTTAAAAGTTTAATGAAATACATTGAGTTATTGTTTTCCTTTTGTTGACCTGTTTTTAATAATCTGGGATTTATGTTTTGTTTGCATTTAAGGATATCAAGATTTTCTGCCGTTATAGTTTAGTTTTTTGTGTGAGATTGGGAAACTTTAATTCTAGTTAATGTTTTGGCTTGTTAAAGCATCGTTCAGCATCCATATTTTTTCAGTCTAAATAAATACATTCTATTTAATTAAATTTATCACCGTATATAGTTTCAATTGTAGTTAAATGTTTTGTAGTTGTGGCCTTTTTTTCCTCTTAGCTTGTGCAGACGAAGCGTTCGTGTTAATGTATCCATGGAATCAGATTAGTGCCAAAAATGACAAACGTAAAATGCTTCACATTTACAATAGTTTTTTTTTTGTTGTTTTTGATTGCAATCTTCACATTTTCGTTTGAATTTTTTTTTTCGCTTCAGATTTATTCGTTCGTTTCCTTTTTTTTTTGTTTCTTGTGCTTCTGGCACAAGCTTCAAATGGGGCGGAGCTTACTCTGATTGGCTAGTGAGAATGGGATCGGCAGCTTCTTGAGCAGGAAGTGCGAGAGGAGTTTACTTTTTATTTTATTGTTTTACTTCCTATTTACTTGTTTTATTCAAACCAAGTTTCAAACAAAACAAGCAGAAAATAAAGAATTGAACCTAAATGTGAAGCATTTTTGTTAGTTTTTTAGAAATGAACGTTTGATATTTTTCCAGGTGTATCCTATTTGTGTTTTGTGACTCGTGCACGTATCCCAGCCATTCACCACTTGTCTTTTTTTGTCTTAATTCAGGTACAGGAACCTTTGGAAGAGTTTTTCTGGTAAAGGACAAAAAGACGAAGTGTTTCTACGCTCTGAAAGCCATGAGGATCCACGATGTGATTCGCTTGAAGCAGGAACAGCACGTTCTTAATGAGAAAGCGGTTCTGACGGAAGTGAACCATCCTTTTATCGTCAAAATGTGAGTGCACCACAAAACAGTGTCTGACTCGGTTTTTATAAATTTAGCTTTTACCCTCAACTCACTTTAAGTTCAAGTTCAAGTTTCTGTATACAGCGCTTTTCTTAGCTCAAGACCAACGCAACGACGCTATTTTAATAGCTCCACCAAAGCTTCATGTAGCGGCTCGAACCCACTTTAATACTAATGAGTTAAGAAAAAAAAGTGTGAAGAAAATATCATATCTTTACACCACCATCACCACTAGGGCTGCACGTTTAACCTTTGTCGCATCGATATCGAGTTATTAACCCCCGAAATAACCAAACCTCATTTGGCTGAGGTCTTTTCTTTTGCCCCGCCTCTGACATGCATACTAGCCAATCAGAATGGTCGAATCTGGCGTTGTTGGCTTTCTGATCAGAAACGGCAACAAAACCGACCGTTGTGAAATCTCGCGGTCCACCTTAAATTTAAACGGCGCGGCTGTGCCACCTTAAAGCGGAAACGCATTGACACGTTTCGAAGAGGACGGTAAATTTTGCAGACGGAACATCGGCTGATGAGAGAAAGTTCGAGGTTGTGAAGGAATTTGATAATTACAGTGATTGAAAGTTATCGAAAACAAAGAAAGAGAGACACACTGAGGACAGAGAAGAGAAAGTTGGGACGATAGAGACTGAGATGAGAGATAAATATAAAAAGAGAAAAGTGGACCGTGAAAATAGTTTATTCATCCGTTATGGACCAATTTCTTTCTATACTGTACATATTCTGGTAGACTAAACTTGTATGCACTTAAAAATATCAAATACAAAAATGGAAATGCATAATTGCAATCAGAAAAATTGGAATTAGGTTTTTTCTCAAAATCGTGCAGCCCGAACCACTGACTAATTTTTATGTCGTTGACGGCAAAATTCAGCATAAATCCAGACCAGGCAAAATGTTCCAATATTCTGTTGAGTTTTGGTGAGTGTGGCTGAATTGTAGCCTCTGCTTCCAGTGTTTGGCTGAGCGGGGAGGCTCCCAGTGTGGACTTCTGCTGCCGTAGCTCATCCCGTGTTCAGAGATGACCTTCTGCAGACCACGGTTGCAGTGACGGGTTATTTGAGTTGCTGTTTCTTTATCTCGGCTATAACCAGTTTGGCCATTCTCCTCTGACCACCACAAGGCATTTTTGGGATGGTTATCTCTAAATACCAGTAGATCGGCCGTTTCTGAAACTCTCAACAGTCGAGCCACGTTTAAAGTCTTTTGGGTCATCCTTCTTCTCCATTTGGATGTTGGTTTGGACTGCAGTTGGACAGCTGGACAGGGACCTAATAAAGTGGCACGACCCAATAAAACCTATCACACGAACCCTGTTTAATGGCTTTTCAGGTTCTGGACCCATCACGACGAGAGTGTCCTGTACATGCTGCTGGAATACGTCAACGGAGGCGAACTCTTCAGCTACTTACGCAGTCGAGGACGTTTCAGCAACAGCACCGGACTCTTCTATTCTGCGGAAATTGTGTGTGCCATCGAATACCTTCACTCCAAAGAAGTCGTCTATCGAGACCTGAAGCCAGAGAATATACTGCTGGACCGGGATGGACACATTCGTCTCACAGATTTTGGATTTGCTAAAAAACTCACTGAGAAGTATGTTGTCATTTTACACAATTGTGTGTTTATTTAAAAGGTATGTTAAGGCGAGTGTTACGTCATGGCAACGGCATTCACCGTAAAACCTCTAATAGACTTCCCTCAATGAAGCGGAGACTAGAGAATCCATGAGGAATGTGAGAATTGGCCAATGGGAAGTTTGCTAGGTTGCACGCAATTATTTATCTTTTTTAAGCTTTAAAAGAAATCATAAACACGTTTACATGATCCTGTTTTATTGTAAGAAGGGGCAATTGAAGCAATTTGTCTTAAAAGAAGAGAATAAATGTTTAAATAAGATAATTATGTAAAGTAACTGCATTTCTACTTGAAAACCTAAAGCAAAGTTGGAGGCCGTACGTGCTTTCTAAAGCTACTATTTTTAAAAATAAATATGATAAAAACAGACAAGAATATTATTCTATAATAATGAAACTAAAACTTGAAATAACAGTACAAGTACCGTATTTACTCGACTATAAGTGGAGGATTTTTCCTAAAAATTTCGGGCTGAAAGTGTGGGGCTCGACTTATACACGCGGTCTACCGAATCGCAACATATTTTCCTCAGAACAGTGCGCAGATATTTCACCCTTTCTCAGGAAAATAAACAACAGAGACACAAGCGCGGTAATTACATTAACATTTATGACGCGAACTAAATACATCTTTCAGGAAACGGCACGAAAAGGAGCAGCACTGACTCCGCTGGCCGCTGCTCCGCGCTCTCACAGGCACACACGCGCACACACACACACACGCACGCGCACACACGCACACACACACAAGCACGCGCACCGTCTCACTCACACTCTTTCGGCTCAGCGCTCTTCTGACTCCAGTCTACTTCTTTGGCGTGATGCTTCACAAATAAACGAGTCACACGGTGGATTTCGAACGTTGTATTTATTCCCAAAACTCGAGTTAGCATTAGCCGTCCTCTTAAAGGGGCTGGGCACTTTCCCCATAAATCTTTAAAATGATAATGCAACCAAACCAATGAAAATTTAAACTTAAACATAAATTAACAATAGCTTAAATAGATTAATTCCAACATAAACAAACAGGGTTGCGTGATTTTTATGTTGCCTTTACCACCGAAGATGTCTGAATACTTTTATTATTTCTATAGGAAAGATTAAAGGTGTTCTATAATTATTTCCCTGTGCCGCTTTAGTGTCTCGATGGGCCTCAAATAACCAGAATTGACTTTATATAAAACCCAAAATTGGGTTTCTCCTCATTTCTATCTTTTCACTTTTCTCTCATTTCTTTCACCCGACTTATAAGCGGATCTAAACAGAATACCACAATCTCACAGCTGAAGTGGGGGGGTTGACTTATAAGCGGATTGACTTATAAGCGAGTAAATACAGTATATCCTCCCAAAATTATACTAATTATGAATGTTAACAGTGTGCAAAAAACAACAGAAATTTTACGCTTGTTTTTTAATTTTTCGCTTGCAATTTTCACATTTTCTTTTTTCGCTTGAGATTCTTTTGGTTCATTAATTTTTTTTTTGTTGCGTTCGGACTTCCGGCACTAGCTTCCTGTGGGGTTGGCCCACTCTGATTGGCTGTTGAGAATGTGACTGACTGCTGCTTGACCAGGAAGTGTGGGAGGATTCTTCAAAAAAAAAAAAGAAACAAACGGAAAAATCAGAAGCGAAAAAAAAAAAAAGTTTCAACATTGCAAGCGAAAAGTGATGCATTTTTGTTAGTTCCTTAGACATTTACTTTTGATCATTTTGTCACTAGTCTGACTACATATGTTTTCAAAAGCCCGATTCGAAAACCACAGTAACGTTTGGGCCTTGTCTGCACTGTAAAACACTGTGAGTAGGAAGTACTCAAGTACTTTATAATGGTGTAACTCCCTTCTTCAGGACGTGGACTCTCTGTGGCACTCCCGAGTATTTGGCTCCAGAAGTGATCCAGAGTAAAGGTCACGGGCGAGCTGTGGACTGGTGGGCTCTGGGCGTGCTCATCTTTGAGATGCTAACAGGGTAGGACATGACTCCGCTTGTGTTTTTATTAATAATAATAATAATAATAATAATAATAATAATATAAGTAATTTGTAGTATTTTGTTTTTATTAGTGCTGTCAAACGATCAATTTGACTGATTTGTCGTACTTCCCCAACTAAATTAATTAATTGCAATTACTCGCAAATAAATAACTAAAGCTTGTAATATTGTATATTGAAGTGTAAAATGTAAATTAATGTTATATACTGTGGTGATGTTGTCTTTGGGATTAGGACTGTCAAACGTTGACTTTTTTTAAACTAATTTATCGCACTTCCATGATCAAATTAATCGTGATTAATGGCGATTAAATGACTGAAGCTTGTAATATTGGACATTGAGGTGTAATATGTCAATTAATGTAAACTCAACACTAAATAAACACTTGTTTAAATACTGTAAAATAATTTAGTATAGTTTTTGTTCAATTTGCAATGTATGTACTGTCTTTGTTTTTTTACCCTTCGAGTTATCCATCAATTGAAAGTACAAGTTTTTTTAGGTTACACTCTTAATAAAAACAGGACGTTGTGTATTTTGTAAAAATAATAATAATAATAATAATAATAAAACTAAAACGTTTGCCTTCTCTGTCAGCTGAAAATAAACTTAATAAACACTTATCACTCTAACATTAAACACAAGTCTACATAAAGCTTAGAATGTCTGTTTTTAATCCGTATGAATCTAAAGCTTCTGCTTTTTGAACAGAGCAAGTTATTTGCAGTTGCAAAGGAACTGTGTCAGTGTCGCTCACAGAGAGGGTGAAAAGTAGCTTCAGGTGGCTAAGTGACAACACCTGAACTCAATGACTGTGAGCTGCTGATCTTAATGAGCCGCACCTGGAGACAGCGCACAACTCTCTTGGTTCTTTTCATTTTACGTTGCCAAATCGAAAGTATAAAAAATGCAACTGTGATTAATGGCGTTTAAAACAAATTGACGCAATTAATCACTTAAAATTAATCACATGCGTTAATGCGTTAACTTTGACAGCACTACTTTGAATGTATGTAAATCCTCCCAGAATCGAACCTAGGCCCATTTTTCAACTACCAGTTACCGTGGTTACATATATATTGTTCGAGAGGCCACTTTTACCACCACAGCGACAGAGTGTAAAAACGTTTAAGATGATGTAAAAAAAAAATAAACACAAGGTGCGAATGACTCAAAATGAATTTTTCACTTTTACTGTTTGAGAGTCAAAGATTCGAGTCCGTAAAACGAATCAAACTTCCCATCTGTTAAATAAATGGTTTTTAGAAATTGAAAGGGATTCGAACCTGCAACCTCTTGTAGAGTTGTCCAATTGCGGATGTGCTCCAGTCATTTGGATTTTAACCCACCGTAGCTCATCCACCAAACAAATCATAATCGAAATGCTCAGGACAAATTCAAATTCGAACATCTCAGTTGGTGCAGGAAAAGCACCTCGTCGGCACATTTGAGTAAAGTCATTTTTTTAATTTCGTTTCTAAGGCATCCTCCGTTTTTTGACGATAATCCCTTTGGCATCTACCAGAAGATTTTAGCTGGGCGACTGGAGTTTCCACGACATCTGGACTTCTTCGTGAAGTAAGTCATGAATAAAGTACCTAAATCCCAGTACCTCGCTTTGGATAAAAGCGTCTGATAAATGACTGTAAATTTTCACCTAAATAAGGTGGTTAAATTAATGGTCAGAATCTGATAGTTGGGTCATCAGTTTTGGTGTTTTGACATTGTCCGTGTTGTGTTGGTGTTTTTAGCAGCTCTCTTCTTGTCCCGTTCATTTTTCTCTCCGCAAATTTGACGCAGAAACACTTCAGTATTCTACATTGTGGGGGTATGCGTGGAATTTCTGGGCGTAATGGTGACTTTTCTGCAACGAAGCAACCAGAAATTCTAAATATCTGTGGTATTTGCAGTTGCTGTGGTTTCTACTTGAATTTTAATTTGATCATTTTTATCATTCAAGCTTTCCAACAAGAGGCAGTATTTCTAGCATAAAGTTGCATAATTAGTTAAACAAACTTGCAAATTGTTGGGTAAGCCCCGTCCCATGTTTATAAAGAGGCGGGGTTTATATTATGTATAAAAATTATTGTGCATAATGTGCTTTTGGCCTAAAGCCTCACTGAGTGAGAAGCGAAGGATTTTGGGAGGTGTAGTTCCAATCACGAGAATAGATCATATTTTATTTTTTTTAAAGTAAAACCGCACTGAAGTGTTACGAGTGACAAGTTAGGTTTGTTAAATAAAGAACTATTATTTTAAAGAGAAAAATCAACGTAATTTAGCCAAAAACTCAAGATATTTTTTTTATTTGGTGCCTGTAAAATCTAGGTGTGTGCTTATATTCACCTAAATAAAAAAAAGCGTAGTGTGTGGAAAACACTGGAGTACTGAAAAGAATATGAAAAGGGAAACGAGACTAGTAAGGAAGAACGTTTATGATGTCATAGGAAGATGAACCAGAAGGAGGCGCTAAAGCAGCAGTGACGGACGAACACGGAATCAGAGTCGTCATTTTGGCCCAAACGAGTCGCGATTAAACAAAGTAGAAACTCTGGGAGGAACACAAGAGTAGTAAAGATTGGTTGTTTGCTGTTGCAGGGATCTCATCAAGAAGTTTCTCGTTATGGATCTGTCACGAAGACTGGGAAACACAAAGGTGAGAGGTTTCATTTCACCGCTATCAAGCGATTTTAAATATATTATTCAGCAGTTACCAATCTTTACGGAACGGACCGACTCTCTTCACTGGGAATAATGCTAACGTAGCGTAGCATTCCAGTTTAATGCACTGTCCAGTGAATGGTGGAGTTCTGTCAAGGTCAATGACGTGTCGTCCATCCTTCCATCCGTCCATTAATTTTCCTTTAGCTCGTTCAAATTTCACTTCCTGGTTGATATGTTTGGAATATTGGATGATTCTGTTCACCTGTGTCTCCCGTTGGGTCTCGTTAACGTCGTCTTTGTTTGCTGCTTTACGATTCTGAACTTCATGTTCGTTTCCGCTATGTCCCATGTTCCGTTCCCCTCCATGTCATGTATTTATGTCAGGTTTGAGACAGACAGACACAGAGAGAGAGACAGAGGGAGAAGAAGAGAGAGAAAGAGGGAGAGAGAGAGAGAGAGAGAGAGAGAGAGAGGGAGAGAGAGACAGAGAGTGTGAGACAGAGAGAGAGAAATAAGAGAGAGAGAGAGAGAGAGACAGAGACAAAGAGAGTGAGAGAGAGTGTGTGTGTGAGAGAGAGAGTGTGTGAGAGAGACAAAGAGAGAGAGAGAGAGAGAGAAAAAGACAGAGAGAAAAAAGAGAGAGAGAGAGAGAGAGACAGAGAGTGTGAAAGAGACAAAGAGAGAGAGAGAGAGAGAGAGAGAGAGACAGAGTGTGAGAGAGACAAAGAGAGAGAGAGACTGAGAGAGAAAAAAAGAGAGAGAGAGAGACAGAGACAAAGAGAGTGAGAGAGAGAGAGTGTGTGAGAGAGACAAAGAGAGAGAGAGAGAGAGACAAAGAGAGAAAGAGAGTGAGCGAGAGAGAGAGAGAGAGAGAGAGAGAGAGAGTGAGAGAGAGAGACAGAGAGAGAGAGAGAGACAAAGAGACTGAGAGAGAAAAAGATAGAGAGAGACAGAGAGAGAGAGAGAGAGACAAAGAGACTGAGAGAGAAAAAGAGAGAGGAGAGAGAGAGAGAGAGAGAGAGAGAGAGTAAGATGGAGTTAGTGAGAAAGCAGCACTTTTTTTGTTTCTTCTAGTTTGTAAACGTCACTCTTTCTCAGTTCACGCTTTCTTTCTCTCCCTCTCGCGTGAAAGCAACCTTTACAAACGACTTTGGTAAAAAACAAAACTAAGCAGACACAGCGCTGCTCTTTACAGTTCTCTTACTAAGTACAGCCGCTCTTATAGACACAGTACACAAGCATCAGAGCACAATAAAGTTTTTATATGCGTATAAAAATGCGTATTTCATATGTGTATAATAATGTAACAATACCACTCACCCCTAATGCCAAGTCACATGTTGCTCCTGCAATGATGAATAAACCTACTGTATTTACTCGCTTAGAAGTCAGGGGTTTTTCCTCCGAGTGGGAGGAGTCGACCCTTTAAAAAATGTTTTTTTTGTGTCGAAAACGACAGTACTCGATTAAGAAATAAAACACACGACACGGTGGATTAAAGTTTATTTCAAAACTACAGAGGAGTGTCACAGACTCCTCAGTTTATAATCTTTATTCAAAAGAGCAAAAGATCGTAGACGTAACAAGGTTACGTCCAAGCCAGGAAATGTATACATATTTCCCTCTTTCATAAGAATTTCCCTCAGGGATGAATAAAGTATATACCTACCTACCTACCTACATATATAGTCATTGAGAGCGTGAAGAAGAGTCCCAGAATGCCGTATCAGGACATGGCATAGTTACGAGCAAAGAGACATTTACGGGAAGTTTGCGAATTGTTTGTGTGGCGGCATAAAACTGATGTTGGCTTCGGACTTGCTGTGGCGTGACTCATAATTCAATAGTCCAAACTCTGTAACCAAAAAACAGTAGATATTTATTTGCATAGGAAATCATAGTTTCATAACTACTAAATCAAAAATGAATCATAATACAAACAAAACCTCTGCACTTGGCAACGGAGAGACGTCCCACAGCGCGCGGTCAAACGTTTGTTTGACGCTGTAATTGCCGCCACACCTGTTTCTCATTTGTTTCCCGTCACACCGGGCGCACTGTAGTGTTCATAAATAGTAAGTAAGTAAGTAAGTAAGTAAGTAAGTAAGTAAGTAAGTAAGTAAGTAAGTAGGTAGGTAGGTAGGTAGGTAGGTAGGTAGGTAGGTAGGTAGGTAGGTAGGTAGGTAGGTAGGTAGGTAGGTAGGTAGGTAGGTAGGTAGGTAGGTAGGTAGGTAGGTAGGTAGGTAGGTAGGTAGGTAGGTAGGTAGGTAGGTAGGTAGGTAGGTAGGTAGGTAGGTAGGTAGGTAGGTAGGTAGGTAGGTAGGTA
>MU204421.1:133759-146694 GCA_017309775.1 Paedocypris sp. Pulau Singkep
GGTAGGTAGGTAGGTAGGTAGGTAGGTAGGTAGGTAGGTAGGTAGGTAGGTAGGTAGGTAGGTAGGTAGGTAGGTAGGTAGGTAGGTAGGTAGGTAGGTAGGTAGGTAGGTAGGTAGGTAGGTAGGTAGGTATTATTTATAAAGCATTTTTCTCAGATAAAATCACAAAGTGCTTTACAAGGTGTAACCACGGATAAAAGGCAATAAAAACTCTTACACATTCCTTTTGTGAATGGCTTCCTTTTTCATCCGCGATTTATGCTTACTTAATATTAAACGTTTAAGGCATTTTAAAGCTTATTTTCTTTTGTGCGGGTGGTGTGGTGCTGTACTGTCTCTCTCTCGCTCTCTCTCTCTCTCTCCCTCTGTCACTCGCTCGCTCGCTCTCACGCAGGAAGAGAGAAATAAACGGCCTGTGATCACTATGATCCAGGTCTGATTAAAAGTGCACGGACTTTACGGCTCTTCTCTGTTTAGAATTTATTAACGTGTCTAAAAGTGTCTAAACAGAATACAGAGAATATCTCCCAGCTGAAGTTATTCGACTTCTACGACTTATACGAGAGTAAATATGGTAAAGGTAAATCACTAGTTTGTGTCGGTCAAACAGAGTTGAGTTGTGGTTTGTGTTGCTCTTTTCAGCGCTAGGTCCTTCTGTTCGAGCAGATTTCTGATTTGTTTGTTTTTCTAATTTAAAATAAAGGTCACGACCTTGTAATTGGGTGTGGCCTCTTTCTTTCCCCCGCCCCCAACCGTCTTTTACAGTGATCAGGTGTTTCTACCTTCAGATCAGTGAGAAACAAAACGCTCTTTATCAACGATTTGCGTATTCTGTACATTTTTGTTGATTTTCTTGTAGAATGGAGCTGATGACGTGAAAAAGCACCGGTGGTTTAAGTCCGTGGACTGGGACTCGGTGCCGTGTAGAAAGCTCAAGGTGAGTTTACGACCACTTTTCAAAAGTGAATGCGATAAAAGACGCTTTTTCAAAGGCCCAACTCCACTTCTGTCCACGACATTCACACCAGCGCACATTTAAAATCTATTTTTCTCCGTTGAAATGGCTTTATTTTGCCTTACAGTGCATTGACCCGTTTACTGTCAAATCAAATCAAATTTTATTCGTCACAAACATATACATACATGGTATGACATGTTTTTTACAATCACTCCAAAAAGACCAGAATAAAAATGCAATGTGCAAAAAAGATCAATAGAAATAGTATAAAATAGCAATAAAAATAGCAAAAAGAAAAAGCAATAAGAATACAAAAACGAATGTAAATGCAAATTACAGATTCAGTGCAGGTTTTTTTTTTTACAAGTGGTGTAAAGTGGTCCATGTGCAGATTAAAGAATAAAGATTAAAACATTATTGTACTGTAATAGTGTGTTATACACCTGATCTTCTGTAATTATTATTCACAGTTATTATTATCTGTAATTATTATTATCACTATTACTGAGAACACTGCACCTGGCTTAAAAGTTTTGAGTCTAAAAATAAATACCAATAAATAAATTAAGAGCGTGCGTTGACCAAAAACTACATTTCCCACAATGCCTTTCCACTACGGTATAAATAATTTTTATTTATTCACTTGGACAGTTTGATCTGCCATTAATGGAGTTGTGTTGGTTTCCATGAGCTGACAAATTTTCCATTGTTTTTAAATTTATTTTAAAATGTCGCAGATTTATGTTACAGCAACAACCAAACTTGGGTTTTTCCTACGCGACTGAAATTTGAATAGAATGATTTAAAAAGTGAATTATTTAACATTAAGGAGTAGTTACATTTATTTTACTTCAAATCTGCTCACTATCATGAGTTACACCCGGCCCGTTGAGGACAGATGTTACGCTGATGTTTGACACTCCGGAATGACTTTTTGTATTTTAAATTTATTTTTTTTTTAAATTGCTTTCTGTTTTAGCCACCAATTGTTCCTAAAGTGTCGCACGAAGGCGACACGTCGAACTTTGACGCCTATCCGGACGAGGAATGGAAGACAGACGCACCAGTCTCAGCCAAGGAGAAAGAAATGTTTAGTAAATTCTAGTGAGAGAAACACACACTTGGTTAAACAGAAACGGAAAAGAACTGGAACCAACTGTCTCAACACGACCTCCGTGCCTTGCTTTTTACCACTCTTTTATTTTATTATTGCGTGATTATAATCATCGTCACAGAGGCGACGCTTTTACACTTTTACTAACCACTAATGACTGTTAATCATGTTGATGAATGAACTGTTTGTCGTCCGCAGGTCAAAGTTTTTCATCTTCCGTTCAAAAAAAGGCAATAAAACTTTGTGCAATAAACTGTGAGTCTGTGACTGAGTAAAGTTGCTTTATTATTATTATTATTATTAGATTAAATGTACCGTTTCTCATACTGATACAGCTACTAATGCAAAAGTATCGCGCAAAAAATAGAACTATATTGATGTATTAAAATTGAAAATTAATGCATTTTATTAACACAGAACAAGCATTAAGGATTTAGTCGCAAAAGCGGTTACACGTGCAAAAAAAAGAGTTGTTTTTACTATGGTTTTTTAAATCGATGACAACACGGAAATAAAACAAACCGGAATGAAATTGCAGTAACGCGGATCGTTTCGAAAAAGTAACGAGTAGAAAGTAGAGATATTTGCTTGAAAAAAACAAGAAGTGGAAGGAAAAAGTTAGCCGAAAAATAATTTCTCTAGTAAAGTGAAAGTAAGCCAGATTTCTACTCAAGTAAAGTAACAAAGTAGTATTACACCTCTTGTTTTCAAGGCCTTGAAAGTGCTTGGATTTTAAATGAAGCGCTAGAAAATGCTTAAAATGAATTCTTGCTGATCGGCACATGCGCAGACCTTTGAAAGACGCTCGTTTTCAGCGAACAAACAGCGCCCCCCGCAGGACAAAAAGGGAAGCTAAATAAATGTATATCATTTTTGTTTAAATACATATATTTATTTAAATAAATAAATATTGCTATTAACAATTTAGAATTGATCGCATGCGTTAACGCGCTAATTTTGACAGCTCTACTTTAAATGTTCATTTTACCACAGCTGTACAGTGCGGGAAAAACTTGATCAAGGACCTTGAAAGTGCTTGAAAAGTTTTTACCTTTTTTTTACCTTTTAAAAATGTAAAAAAAAATTACTAATGGTTTCAATAATAGAGCTTCACTGTTTGTTTAAGACGGGTTTACTTTTCAAACTGATCACACTGCAGTCGAGTCCGCTTCCTTTGCTCAGCGTGATGTGAATAAAAAGATACCTCTATACCTTCTAGACTCGAACCCACAACAGTGGTGTAAAATACTCAAGTAAATGGCATTTCTTTGGCTACTTTGTACTTGTAGTGAATCTTTTTCTACCGCGGTTGATTTCTCGGGCGGACGAGGTGATATCGCCATCTGCAGGATGCTGAAGGTACTGGACGCTGTTTATCAGCTCAGTCACGTCAACGACAATAAGCGGTTGCACTTTTTTCACACGTTTGAGTTTGACTGAGATACTTTTTGTTCTTTTTATTATCTATTTTGGTCTGCCAGTTTGAAACATTGTGGTGTTACGTTTTATTTCTATATTTGCAAATAAATCCTCATTAATTAAGATTGTTGTATAAATAACTAAATTACTAAATAAATGACTTGTCGTAAATTACAATTTTTTTGAGCCTAAACTCAGTACGAGTAAAATACTTGAGTCTTTAAAATAAGATACTTTTGGACTTTTACTTGTTCTAAAATGTCTTCCAACACAGGGAATCGCATAATGTGCATGCACGTTAAAAATAAATACACTTGTGCAATGACAGAAATTGCAAATACATTTCTTTATTTTTTATTTCTTAATAACAATTAAAACGGAAATACAGTACAAGGTTTTCTGACTTCACATTAAGTTCATCAGCTTTTATACACATCAGATTTTCTAGATAAAATTCCTGATTGTGAAAACGACTCTCAGACCGTCACTGTGCAGGAAATATCTTTACTGTCGTGCAAATTGTACAATTTTGTGAACATTCGTTGAAAATGTTTCACTTCATTAACACACTTTATTCTCCATATTCTTTATTTTATTTTAGCATGATTGTCTCATTAGCACTGTTAAAACGTACACTCTTAGGTAGATATAACTATATTTTTATTGATTTATTTTTTACTTTATTGAAACAATCAGGGGAGACGGAGAGATGAACAAATAGCAAAAGCACAATAAAATACACAGAAACTATATATAAAATAATTTACAAAATATATACATTATAAATAGTCAAAAAAGTGTAAACCCATTACAAATTTCCAATGTTTTTTTTTTTACCGCTTTTGAGTTGCTTGAACCTGAGAGGTAATGAAATATAGTGCACATTCTTATTTTGTGAAACACAGGGGAAAAGTTTTTTTTTTACCACCGTTACATTTGGATTTGCGTATGTGATATTTTGCAAATAAAATAAGACAAACTATTCGACAAAAAATTGACAAAATATTTTGTCTCAAACTGTTCTTCGAATGATAAAAACCAAACGAAACATGTTTATACAGCAGGGAAATTAATCCTGACACGGATCTGAAAAAATAGCCGAACTTTCTCCCAAAACAGACAGTTTTGACTTGCCCGTGAACACGACGTTAACGCGCATGCGCATGGCGATGCAGGAAATTCTCCCGGCCGGCAGGTGGCGGCACTTTTCTCGCCGGCGTGCGGATGCGCACGAGCCCGACACACCGAAGAAGAAGACGCAAGGAGGGAAATAACAAAATCGTCGCGTTATCTCGTCGACGAAAACAACAGGAGACGTTTGCACGAGCGCGTCCGTGGGCCAGAAGACCCGACGGTCCCCACCGGAAGCCGCCCTCAGGCTCCAGGTAAGCGCGCGGTGTAGCGGCTCCTCTCTCTAGGCCGCAGCTCCGCTCCAGCGTCTCGGGTTCCGACCCGAATGTTCTCAAGCTTCTTCCTGGTCGTCTGAGGGAACGAGACACTCGCACGAACCCGTCTCTCTCCTCAGTCACGACCAGGAACTGAAGCCGCGGTGTGAAGTTCTGCAGGCGCCGCCATTCGCGCACTTTCCTCACAGACGCGCCGCCGTCTCAAACGTTACGGTTGTAAAATAAAGGTCACGCTATTCTATAGATCGCATTTCTGTTATGGTATGAAATCAAAACTATATCATTTTTTATTCATGTATTTGTGCATGTTTTTATGCTTTTTGACTGTACGGTATTTGCATTTCCAGCGACCGCGCGGCCGTATTATAATAATCACACGATTCGTTATCAAAATGTCACGAATATTCCATTAAATTAAAACTTCATTCGTCATACATCCGTCCACAGGAGTTCATTCATTCATTTGGCAATTGTGGCCGTGAATCGTTTAGACTTGTTTGTGTGATTTTTTTTTTTTTTTTTTCAGTGTTGTTTTTGTTCCTTTAACAAAGTAGTTGGTCACAACAACTAGTTACTTTTCACATAGTGCGTAAACTAATACTTTTATAGATTATGTTTCCATAATTCCGCATAGTGACTTTGCGTTGGTCTGGAACTGAGAGAAACGCTGTAGAAATGAACTTGAAATGGTACCAGTAGTAAAGTTAGTAATTTAGTTACATCCTTATAAAAGTAACTAATTAGCTGGGAAAGTAACTATTGCGTTACTTAATCTTTTGTTGTGTCAAATAACTTCCCTCTCTCAATATTAAGTGTGCTAAACGAATGAAACGGACACTAAATATAAAAAATAATTATAAAGCATTATGCATGAATCCACACTAGTGTAAAATTGCTGTGGGACAATGTGAGAAACACCTATCAAATTCAGTATGTTATTGTACGTATTATTGTATAGTAAACAAAAAAACACTATATATGGTTTAGAACTTTTAATATTTATAGCACTGACAGTAACTGGCCGACAAATAAGTCTAAATACAAGTTATGCTTAAGGAATGTGCCAAAAATGAACGAATAAAACTCACTCAGCTGATAGACGTACTGTAGCCTATAGTGTTTTACTGGTTTAACAACAAGTGTTCTGCTCTCAATATTTTACGTAACCATATACCAAAATTAAACCATAATGGCAAAAATGTACACACTTTCTAGTGCAAATTCAAATGAAATATAAACAGGTAGTAATATATAAAAGCTCATCGCCATTTGGTGTGTTAGATTACGCATTACTGAAAAAAAGGGTTAGGGTTAACGGAAAATTTCAAAAATAGCTGCGATATACGAAAACCCCAGATTATTTGCAAATATTTTGTTCATCCCATTAATGATTAGAAACGTATGCTCTTACTGATGGCTCGTCGCATTACATGTGACATATAATTCAGAACGAAGAAATGATCGACTGACAAATCCGATCCCAGGTTTTGTAATTGAGCCGGTTATTTGTGGTTTGATCTCTTTTCTCGGTTTTATCTACCGCGATAAACGAGGAGTCTATGTGAATCACTCCGTTTATTCACAAACAAGTGTGTGAATGACACGGAGGGAGATGCGGTAAAGCCGAGGTCGAGAACCAGGATTCAACCCGTTCTTTAAAGAGGGACATGTGTGTTTCTCTTTCTCCCGAAGGAGGCAGAGACGACTTGATTAAATCTCTCCGACTATAATACATCTCCAGCTGGTTTGTGTGTTCAGTGTGCAGCTAGTGCTAATCAGCTGCCAGCTATTTCTTTTTTCCCCCTCAGTCTTTTCACCTGTAGAGCTCCGACTCGGGGTGGCCGCTAAACCGCTGTTAACGCGAACAGCGGTATTGAGATGTGCCACCATATGGATTTTGTAAAACCGAGGGTACCGTGATATTCATGAATCTACCGTAATTCTAAAAATCGAATTCGTGAATTAATAATAATAATAATTGAACCTTTATTAGTCCCTCAGTGGGGAAATTTTTTTTTTCTCTGCATTTAACCCATCCGATCAGACACGAACTCGGAGCAGTGGGCAGCCACACAGTGCGGCGCCCGGGGGGCATGTGGGGTTCAGTGTCTTGCCCAAGGACACTTAGTTGTAGAACTAGTCGTAGGGGGGATTCGAACCGGCGACCTTTTGGACACCAGTAGTATATAAACACTTTAATAGTCTTAACACATTAGTTTTGTTACAACTGTTATTGACGGCACGGAGACATTGCTAATCGAACACAGAACACCGATAGATCTCCGCTGTCTGCGCTGTGCCTTTAAGAGAAGAGTGAGCGGCTCTTTTAGCTTTAAAGACGCGCGCGAGAAAATTCTGCTGGTTTTATTTTGATCAAAGTCTGTTTTTAGTTTGTTAATCTTTGCGCGAGAAAGCAAGCGTGACAACGTTTACAAACGAAGGCCAGAAACAAAGCCACGCATCCGCTCGCCCTCTCTCTCTCTCTCTTTTTGCCAATTATGTTAATACGGTCTACTAAAATCTAATGCCCCCCCATACCGCGATAAAATGCCGATACCGTCTGTGCGAGTGAGAAATGCTCGATGCTTCTCTGACCTCTTTCTGCCCTTGACTTTGCAGCTCGTCGTCATGTCCAAGATCAGACGTAAAGTGACGGTGGAGAATTCCAAGACGATATCGGACAGCAGCGGCAGCAGCGGCGGCGGCGCTCCCGCCTCCACCCGCAGAACCAGTGTGTTTGAGAGACTCGGCCCCAGCACGGCCAGCAACCCGCCCGAGGTCAGCTCAGCGCTCAAGCGTATCAAAAAACATCCCCGATTAACGTTCAGGCTTCAATTACGTTAATATTCTCTTAAAATTAGTATTTTTTCTTCTTTATTTAGCAAACCTAACTTGTGATTCGTATCGTTTGATGTCGTTTTACTTGAAGAATAGATAACAGTCAACTCTAGTGGTCAGGACTTCATTTCCCAAGATCCTTTGCTCTCCGTCCAGACTCCGCCCATGCGCAGAGCAATTGTTTCAAGCTCTGAAGCCATAGCGAAGGATTGTCACCCCCTGTGCAGTGACCCAGCGTTTTGATTGTGTCTGTTCCTTGTAGTGTTGTCACGATACTGGAAATAAGAAATACGACACGATACTTGAAAAAAGTATCGATACTCGATACCATTTCCGATACCACGGGGAAATACCGCAACAATTTTAGGGCCTTTATTTTCTTTTTTCGTTATGAAAAAAATTTTGAAAAAAAAACTGGAACCTGAAAATGTGTCTGAATGAGGAATCCCAAGAAAATAAACTGCATAAATGAATAAATCTGCATTACATTAAAATTTTATAGTATCGAATAGTATAGATATTTTTGAATCGCAGTATTGTACAGTTTCAGATTTTTCAGTATCGATACTTATCGAAATATCGATACTTTTGACAACACCAGTTCCTTGGATGTTTTTTTACTTCTTGTCCGTGTTCTTCATTTTCGACTGTTTCGACTCTCTCTGCAATGACGCATGGACTCGTTTTTATTTGCGCTAAGCTAAGCTAACCGGTCGTGGTTTGTAGTCTCTGTTTGTTGTAATCTCAATTATTAGTGACTGTATTTAGTGTAATCTTACTTCCAGTGTTATTTAGTCTCTGTTAAGTGTTGCGGCGTGTCTAATATTTCTTTATTTCTGTTATTGAGCTAATAAAAGCTTCTACTGTAGCGCGTCTGTCTACGCACCATCGTTTCACATTATATAGACACACAAGCCGCGGCATAAATACGACGTGACTCCGTTGATTTGTGATTGTTCCTGACTCGATGTACGAAAAAATGGGGGCTTATATTCACGCGCAATGTAATTTGAAATGTATCATTTGAAACATAAAAAAAAATTTGAAATCATCAATTATAATCACCCCCCCCCCAAGTTTCTGAGCATCGAAAATTCGAAAGTGCTTATATGGGCGTAAATACGGCTGATACGGTTTCTCCACCACTGACTCCAGTACGGTTTCATTCGCAGAGTCACTGCAGAAACTGGCTGAAGACGCGGAGCTGCAGCTACGGCAGCACGTGTCGCTACACGCACGGAAGTGCCCCGCCCCCGCCGCATGGTAAACTCCCCTCCGCTGCCAGCAACAGGTGATGCTCCTCTACACAGTTGTGTTGTAGCGTGCGATGGATCTTAAACCAGGGCTGTCAAAGTTAACGCGTTAACTCGTGCGATTCATTACGTTTGTTTGTCGCGTCAAATTTTGTTACCGCGTTGATCACCGTTCTTTAGCAACTTGAAAAAAAACGGAAGTGAAAAAAACAAAGGAGGAACTAAACTGACTTGTTTCTACATTATCATTTTGAAAAAATGTTCTCAAGTTCACAATTTATAATGAGTGTTTGTGTTTGTATTCTTTCCTCATTCTTACTTTACATATTTGTCATGCTTATATCGTGGACTTTTTATGCAATACTCTAGAACATAATTCTATAATACCGTATAAATTATATTGCAGTATTTAAACGAGTGTTTATTTTGTATTGAGTTTACATTCATTTATATTTTACAGTTCAGTATTCAATATTACAAGCTTCAGTTAATTATTCATTTAATAATAATAGTAATTATAATATTATATGCTTTTATAATAATCGATATTGATTAGTATTTTTTGAATAGTAATTTTGAATAGTAATTTTAGTATTATATACTTTTATAATAATCAATATTAATAATTTTTTTTTATTATTCACGATTAATCGTGATTTGTTGCGATTAATTTGGTTGGGCGGAAAGCGATTAACTAGTTTATCGTTGAAATTAATCGTTTGACAGCACTAATTTAAACGAATCGGCTACGTTTCATTCGAATTGAGTTGTGAAATGTTTTTTTTTCTTCATACGCTAACGAATTTTCTTTGAAGGTTTTGAAACGTTTTCTAATCTGGGCACATCTGCGTGTGTGTGGTGTGTGTGTGTGTGTGCGCGCGTGTGTGGTGTGTGTGTGTGTGCGCAGGCCGGAGGAGAAGCCCACTGGAGACCTTCGGGAGCGGATGAAGAACAAGCGGTTGGATGTGGACGGTGGAGATCCTCCGGCGAGAGACGGCGACGAGGCCATGTCACCCACTCCTGCTGCCAGAGTAATCACCCACACAAACCAGTCTCACACCAGTCCACCACTAGATTAGTTGCTTACTACATTAGTTACTAGTAAATTGCTTTGTGTGTGTGTTGACAACTCAAATCACCGAAACCAGAAATCTTTTAATGGCCAAGTTGTAAATGACAACACCGCATTGAGTGTGATCTTTTTTATGTATATATACATTTCTTAACATGTTCTTATTTTGTTTTGTTTTGTTATTGTTGTGTCAGAAGGATAGTGGATGATTGTAAAAGGCTTGTTTGCTCATGTCGGCACTGCTGGTTTACTTTTTTACTCTTTTCACATGGCGTCTTTGCGTTGGTCTCGGACTAAGAAAAGCGCTAAACAAATTAACTTGATCTTGGTTAAAGACGCTATAACTGACCTTTCAGCAGCTTGAGAATCTGAAGCGTCACATTTGTGGCGTCAATCAAACGCTCAAAATGGCCAGAAATGGAGAACTTGTGTGTGAAATGATGTCCTCGTTCTTAGAAAATAAAGTGTGACTTTTCATGGAACACACACACACAATTGTCTAGGTGACCACAAACTTTTGGACCGTATGTAAAAAAAGAGGAAAAGAAACAGTCTGACACCAGCTTAAAAAAGACTTGAGTCAAAGTAGCAAAGTATACAATTATAAAAGAACTTGAGTATTTTACTCATACTGAATTTAGGCAAATAACCCACCAAAAATATGAAAAACAAACCCCCCCCCCCAGTACGGGAACAAAATGTAACACATCAATGTTTCAAAAGTGGTAGAGCGAAATATTTAAAAATAACAAAGTCAGTCTCAAATCAAACGCAAACCGGCAAAATAAAAAACGAACACAATTCTGAGCTAAATGTGTGATTCTCAGTGACCCCTCAGAATTAAAAAGGGGCAATATTTGATTCCAACCCTCAGCAAAAGCTGCTTTTCTCTAATTCACGTTCACGTGGTTTCTAATTCACAAATAGCTTCCGGTGTCGTCAGCAGCCTGTAGATGGCGCTCAAGAAAATAACTGCGGTATAAATGAATTACAATGTAACGAGTAACGATAAGTCTCCGTTCAAATGTAGTGGAGTGAAAAGTACCGCTACTCAATCACAAATGCAGTGGAGTAGAGAGTAAAAGTTGCCTATATTTTTGATACTCAGTGCAAGTACGAAGTAGCCAAACACATACTTGAGTAACAAAGTACATTTACTCAAGTACCTTACACCCCTGGATCACACTCAGACTCTTGTTGTCATTTGCAAATTGGAATTTTGATTAAAGATTAATTAAAGATGAATAAATGAAAGATTCCTGATGACTGATTCGGGTGATTTGATTGGTTTCCTCCGTACTCGTTTTCTCGCCAGAGAGAATCCTCCAGAAGTAAAAACCAAGAGAAAGGCCTGAAAATCACAGCCAAACACGAGGAGAGCTCTACCAACTGGGACGCCAGTCGTGAAGGTGAATCCTTTGTTCTTTGTCCTTTTTTTTTTTTTCATTTCATAACAGTGTGATTCAAGCGCTCTTCGCTCTAGATCAGGGGTTCTCAACCTTTTTGACCTCGGGGCCGAAATTGTCCAAATCAAAGTGTCCCGCGGCCAATTAAAACACACATTATTTCAGCCAATCCAAATCATGATTTGTTGAATTTAATAACTATATGAAATACACAAAAATTCGTTCACACTTAATTCTAAGCTAGTAGGAAAAAGTAACAACATTTATTGTCTATTACAAGACAAATGTTAAGATTTATTGGCTTTATTTTTGTTTCCTTTTTACATTTTCTTCACTTGCTATCTTCACTTTTTAGTAGAAAGCTTTATTTTCTTTCGTTTCAGATTTCTCCTTAATTTTCTGAAAAAAATGTAAAAATTGCAAGCGAAAAACGAAGATGTCAAGCTGTTTAAGCTAACGTTTGATATTTTTGCCATTAATATAAACGAATTGAAGTCGTACCTTTTATCTTGATTTGTTCGTTTTAAGAACGTCCTCCACCTTCAGTCAAAAGTCTGCCGCTACTGACTGCTGCTTATTGGAGCGTGTTGACACCTCAGCGCCATCTAGTGGTGGGGAGATCATTGTTGTTCCGCGGACTTCCCGGCCCGCGATCGCGGGAAAAAATATTCTCGCGGCCCTCTAGGTGGCGCTCGCGGCCCAATGGTTGAGAATCACTGCTCTAGACGTTCCATTAGGTGAAAATGTCTGGCTAAATAAACAGAGGTTTCAAGCAACAAAGCGCCAACTCATTTCACAATAGAGTTTGATCTCAAGTAGAGCTGCAAGAACACGTCGACGTTAAAAAAACACACGCAGACGCATTGTTTTTTATTTATTTATTTATTTTTTTATATTTTGTCTCGGGAAACAAGCGAAACAGACGATGGCAACAAACGCGATTGGGGTCGTCAAAAAAGACACCTTTTGGCTTCAGGATGGATGACGTAGAACAAAATGATGCCGACGCTGCAGGAAAACAGTTGCGACAATTTATTCTGTTCGCAAATGTGCACAGATTTTTTTTTTTTTTTGCTTTGTGTTTTTTTTGGTTAGACTTAGAAGTGATTCAAAGTGACTGCCCAAATCAACTTCATCAACTAAATCAGTTTAATTACCTCAATTTGCTTTAATTGCCGCCTCCAATTATTTAAAAACTTGATTTTAAACGTAAAAAAAAGAAGAACAAAAAAAAAAAAACAAGCCTCACCCCAGAGCTAACTTTTTTTTGTTGTTGTTCAATTGTGTGTGATTGAATTTTTTAGGAGTCTTTTTATTTTGCACATTAATATTTACAGTCAATCTTACCGAATTCATTTTGCACTGATTTTGTGTTAAAGACATTTAGGGCCTTCTCATTTATTTAGTGTAATTTTTCTGTCTTTATTTTGGCCTACATTTATTTTTGTAAATGATATTGAAACCTACGA
>MU204421.1:151952-166104 GCA_017309775.1 Paedocypris sp. Pulau Singkep
TGAGATAGACAGCAAGAGTGAGACAGACAGTGAGAGATATACAGTGAGAGAGAGAGAGACAAAAATGGAGAGCAGAGCCAGCGCGCGTCACTCTTTCCCTCTCTTTCGCGCGTCTGAATCTAAAGTTGCGTGAAACCAAGGTTAACAATCCAAAACAGACTTTGACCAAAATAAAACGAGCAGAATTTTCTCGCGCGCGCGTTTTACGGGACTCGCGCTCACTAAAACAGCCGCTCTAAAAAACCGCCACATTACAGACACGGAGCGGCACAGCGCTACTTTTCAAATGACCAGGTCTAAGCGATCTACCGGCTATAAATATATTACTTTAATACGTGTATTATTCCATTATTTTGTCCTCAACTGAACATGTTTGCTGTATATTGCCATCACCTCACTTTATAATAAATACAATAAAATAGAATAAAATCCTTTTTCAGGTAGGGAAATGTCCGAGTTTACTCACTCATTCTCTCTGTTGTATGTTTTTTTTTTTCAAACTCGACTAGCAGGAATTTTGGCAGACTGGTGTAAATGCTGGATTATGATTGCGTGTGGGGTAGAATCGCTTTTTACATGTTCCATCCTTTAAACTCATTTTTAGCCAATCTCTTACTCGCAAACTTGCTTTTTTTCCCCCTCTTTTTTTTTTTTTACTTATGTCGTGTGATCTACTCACAATGCCTTTGCGGTAATGGGCACCCCTGACATAACGCTTTTCAGATTTTTACAAAAAAAAAAATTTTCAAATTTATTTACAAAATAAAGTAAAAATCGCGAGGGCAACAATTTAAACATAAATTTATTCTACAACTTTTAACTTATTTTACCCCACGTTAAGCGATGAACTCGTCCCCCATAATAACACTGCTTGGAAAACGGCAAAATAAATAAACGCACGCGAACGCGCAAAGCAAAGACACGCAGGCACCGCGCGCACGCGACTCAAACGCAGCGGAAAACAAGTTTTGATAGTGGAGATTGCAGGCGTAAAAATTAACAACGAAACAAAAATGCTTACAATTCTGTTTGCTTTTTTATTAATTTACGTTTGATATTTTTTTTAAATCTGTTTTTTCAACTTCTCCTCTTTTCTCTGCCGTCGCGCTCTTTCAGGCGCTATAACCGCACGTCTCTGCGATTACATCATCACGTTTTGTATCATCGCGATTAAATTGAAAATGCAATTAATCGCCCAGCCCTGTTTGAATCAATACAAAAGTGATGTCTTTGTGTCCTGGCGTTAAGCTGACGTGTTCTTCCAGGTTTTCTTCTCTCAGGACTCCACCTGACCTACGCAGCAGCCCCTCCCCTGACCAGCGACGCCCGGGCCCGTCCCATCAGAGACGTTCTCCTTCTCCGTGCCACAGGCAAGACTCCGTGTCTCCCGGACAGCGAGACGTTCCCCCTCCGTGCTCATCCCGCCCTGCCACTCAAAGCTCCGCCCGCTCCTCGACTCCGCCTACCCCGCACAGAGACGCCTCCTTCAGCCCTTCCCCCCGCAGGTCCAGCCCCACTTCCTGCCACTGCTCACAGGACGGCGAACGCGCGGTGAAGAGTCGAGGGCGGGACAAGAGTCCAGCTCCGCCAGAGCGGCGTCCTGACACCAGAGATGGTGAGAAACACTCGCCCGACTTTACTTTACTCTTTTATTTTATTTTTTTTTGGATAGCCAGACCAAAGATTACAAAGTTAATTTTTATTCATTTTTATTTTATTATTTTATGATTGCAAAATAAATATTTATTTATTAGCAATATTTTGTCAATTATTAAAGTGTTTGTATAAGTTAGCAGATATTATTTTAGCAGAGATTGTGGCCATTAAAGAGCAATAGACATCGGTCCTCTGTGCTGGGAACAAGTTCAGTTAGGAAGCTAAATCTTCATAAAGTTTTTATTTTCTTTTTTTTTTTTTTTACGTTTTTCAACTACGATAGCCAAACCTTTTTTCACCCCCTTTATGACATTTGAGTGACATCTACGTCGCGAATGTGTGACGCTCCACTTCCAGCGCTGTGCTTCTCTCACCAAAATAATACAAATAAAAAGACCATTATTTTACCGATTTTTTTTTTTTTTATTAAAAGAAAGGTTTGTTAAATCGCAAAGCTATATAAGCAAAGTATATCCTAACGCAGCTTTCTTAACTTTTTTTTTACGACTGTGAAATACACTTTACTAAAAAATCATTTAATGACCAAACTACTAACGTGAATATTAAACGTAGAGTATCTGAGGCGTTCTGTCCGTCACATTCAGACGCAGCATCACCACATCACACGGTTTCTCAGCCTTTCATCAAGTTTTCAAACGTCTCACACACGTTTGAAATAATCCATTTTTTTATTGGGATCAATCGTGCTCTTTAGCTCCCAGAATTTCTGGATAGATTTATTAGTTTTAAATTAAATGTAAATTAAAATACGTTTTTGTATTTCCAATTTTTGTTGCTGTTGCATCTAATCAAATCTCAAAATATTTCTTTTGCATTTTTCATTCTTTTGTATTTAGGTTCAGGTTCTAGATTCATGTCTCATCACCTCTGTCACGTATGTCGTTAGTTTGACCCTCTGTGTTGTAAAAGTAACACCGTATTTTATTCATAATTTGAGTTTTATGCACTTAAAATGATCAAATGCTAAAATCGAAATCATCGCAATATTTATCAGACAAATCACAATTAGGTTTTTTCTTCTCAAAACCGTGCGACCCTCCTGGCTAGTGTCGTTCTCCTGACTCGTGTGTGTGTGTGTGTGTGCGTTACTAGGGGAAAGCCGCAGACACGTGAAGGACGGCGGCCGAGACAAGCGAGAGCACAAGCCAGAGCCGAGCTCGTCACTAGAGAGCGCAGACGCCGCCAAGACCCGCGGCTGCCACGCCCAGAAGGCCAAGCGGGATGTTCGGGAGGAGCGGCATCATCGCGCGGAGCTCAGGGACAGCGGCGAGCAGGAGCCGAGGGAGCGCGCGGGTCAGGACGCATATCGAGAGAAGGAGCTGGAGAGAGAGAGGAAGAAAGAACGAGCGGACGCCAACGAAAAGGAGGAAGCCGCCGCCGCCGCCGCGGACGAAAGGGTTTATGGGAAAGGTTTTCCACGTACCGAAGCTCGACTCTGCCACAAAAACGAGCCGCGGGCTGAAAAAGTCAGTAGAGGGAAGGGGCGTGGCTTAGACGCCGCCGACAAAGGTACGGACACTGTTAGAACAATGAGTTTCATTTCATTTAAGCGCTTTTCCTAGTCACATTAACTGAAAGCAGCGGTGCCACATCAACAAGATAGTTGCAAATATGTTGGTAGCCGAACTTGTTAAAATTAAATGAAAGTCAGATTTTTTTTTAATGCAAATACAATTAAAATTAAATGAAAGTCAGATTTTTTTTAAATGCAAATACAGTTAATCTGTAAAGGCTTATTTTATTTTTTCATTTAGCTCATTTTAAAAAGCGGAACCATAAACACAAAATGTACATAGTAGTTGTACTGGTATTATTAAAACATTTATTTTTATACTGTAAGTCTATGAAATCAGCCAAAAATGTCCAACAAAAATTTCTAAGAAGCAAACAAAAATCTTCACGCTTTGGTTTTTAAACGTTTTCCGCTTCAGATTTTTTCGTCCATTTTGTTTTTTTCGTTTGGACTTCTGGCACAAGCTTCCATCACTCTGATTGGCTGTTGAGAATGTGATTGACAGCCGCTTGAGCAGAAAGCCCAGTCCGGCCTTTTGTCACACGTTAGAACCCAATGTGGCCCGCGAATCAAAAAGTTTGGCTAGACATTCAGTCTAAACCTAGAATTCCTGTTGGATTTTATTGAGCCTTCTAGCCCGTACGCATCTCTGTTTTTCATAATTACTTTGAATTACATAATCTTGCAAGATCACAGAAATTTCAGATGATGTCTTTTCAAGATGGCGGTATAAACATCCATTCATGTGAGATTGTCCGCTTTATCATTATATGTCTTTAAAAACACCTGGCAAAGGGCAAACTAAATAACTGCATAACATGTTTAGCTTACATTTATTAACAATATTTTAGCATTTATAAAAATTGTTTGTCTGAATTTACAAATTCTTAGCACGGATTATCTATTACCACTTTATTGATTATTGATTTCAGATTATCTCTGTGGTTAAAGCCAAGTGAGTTTGTTGGCCTTAAAAAGTATTGGTCCTTAAACCATTTAGATAACTAGTCTGTGGTACTTCACCCAGTCAAAACTAGAGTTACATGTGAGTCTTTGTAGACTCTTTAAAAAAAAAAGACAAGAATTGTTTTTTTCATGTTTACTTGTGGTAATCGTTTTGGTGCTAAAGTGAAAATCTAAGTTTTTAAAATGTTTGTTTTGCGTCGCTCTCTTTGTTTACTCGCTAACTGTAACTTTAATACCAAACAGCATGTCAATATCGATTCGAATATTCATATATCAGCCTCTCTATACGAACTTAACAAAATTGACAGCAGTTTCGTTAAAGGGAAATTTGATCAAACGGGCCGCATTTTGCACATTCAAGTTCAGTGCAAAAGTGCCTTTTTTATTATTTGGTCATAGCCGTTATTTTGACACCAAAGAACAACTGAATAAAAAGCAACAATTGTCGTTTTTTTTACGTTTTCACACATGCGCTTTGAGACGGTCGTAGCTGTGGAAAAACGTCTTACAAACTGAACTTGAACTTATAAACAATGCGAAGTTAAAATGTTCCGCAAGCCGGTTTAAAATACTGGAGTGCAAATGTTACAGTGTGAAATGATTTAACGACGGCCATTTTTACCGCTGCTGCTACAGGCTCGGCTCGCGGTCCCACTGTGGCGGAGATGACCGCGGCGGGCGAACACGGCGGATGGGAAGCGCGGAGAAGCGGTCCGAGTGAACGAAGCTCCGAGAAGAGCACGGATCGGGAACGCTTCGAGAACAACCGACCGAAAGCAGCGCCACGAGAGGAACGACGAGGAGGAGGAGGAGGAGGAGGAGGACACAATGAGAGGAACCGCCGCGATCGAGAAAAAGGTGATTCAGAGGTGTTTTTTTGAGGATATAATACGATATTATATTGACCAAAACACACCCAATTTGAAACGAAATTGTACAAAAACGAAAGAAAAAATTTAAAAAAATTTTTTTTTATTTTTTTTAACAAATTACAAATAGTGAACTGCATCATAAGTGTTATTGTGTTGTATTGTGAGCAAAGACAATTTTGGATGAATTCTGTACATAACGAATCAAAATCAAATTTTTATTGTCATACACATTATATATGGTACAACATGCAAAAAAATTAATTTTGTCCATGCGAGAAGAGATACAAAAAAATTAAAAAAAAAACAAACAAAAAAAACAAAACAATAAAAAAAATAAAATACAAAAAAGTGACTCAAGTAATCCAGGTAAAGTGAAGATGCCTAAAGTGTAACAGAAGGTCTGTTTGGTTTCTAAGCTTTTTAGTAACGATCATAGTGGAAATATTCAATGTTGGACAATGGACTTTTTTCTTTTTAATTGACTCTTTTTTTTCTATTTGTCGAACACGGATAAATAATTCACATTTTTCTTCTTTAAAGACAATTTTTCCCTAATTCGCATAGCGACTTTGCGTTGGTCTCGAACTAAGAAAAGCGCTGTATAAATAAACTTGAACTTGAACTTGAAATATTCACCGGGCAATAATGCCGCCTGTCAGGTTGAAGACTTGTGTTTGCTTTTTTCCACAGAAACGGCCCAATCTCTCGGCCCACCGAACCGCTTTGAAGACCTCGAGCGTGAAGAGAGGAGAGACGAGAGAAGCAACCGAGGGGACGACAGACGAGATGAGCGTGCACGAGGCCGAGAGAAAGAGAGGGAGAGAGAGCGAGAGAAGGAGAGAGAGCGGGAGAAAGAGGCTGACCGAGAGCGTGAGAGAGTCAGAGAGAGGGAGCGGGAAAGAGAAGAGAGGGAGCGGGAAAGAGAGGAGAGGGAGCGGGAAAGAGAAGAGAGGGAGCGGGAAAGAGAGAGAGAAAGAGAGGAGCGAGAGAGGGAAAGAGAGGAGAGAGAGAGAGAACGGCAGAAAATACGAGAAAATCGAGAGCGGGAGCAGAAAAAAAAGGATGGAAACCGAGAGCGGGAGCCGAGAGAACGAGAGCGATACCGAGACTGGGAAGAGAAAGGGCGGGAGGACAGACGGGACAGGAGAGAGGGATCACGTGATGGACGGACGTTCCGAGACAACCACGAGGAAAGGAAATACACGTACGTTCCCCCGTTCATGTGGTGCCTCTACTTACAAAATTAATTTGTGCCGACAGTCGTTTCGTAAGTAAAAATTTCGAGCCGCGATTAACATGCAAACGCACTCATCGTTCCAAGCCCTCGCACATTCAGACACATTTTATTGTACATATCAAATATCGTAATAACTGTATTAAAAATTTACGTTACGTACCAGCTAAACAGTTTAAAAATCGTTAAACATCGTTAAACATTCGTTAAACGACTTTCCCCACTGAGGGATTAATAAAGTTCATTTCATTAAAGCAGGAGTGTCAAACTCGTTTTCACCGTCTGTCCTCAAAATGTAGCTTATAATTGTGACCTAATATAAAATAAATGTAACGACTTCTTGATGTTAACTCATTTTTTTAATTATAACCTGTTCAAGTGACAATTGCTGTTGCGTAGAAAATCTAAGTTTTGTTGTTGGTCATTATAAATTTTGTCTTCTTATGAAGACCCACATAACTGAAGGAAGGATCAAACTGTCCGAGCAATTAAAGAAAAATAACATAAAACTGTGGAGACACTTCCGCGGCTACCGTAGTCTGAAGCATTGTGGGAAATGTAGTTTTTGGTCAACGCACACTCTTAATTAATTAATTTTTTATTAGTTTATTTTTAGACACTCCAAACTTTTAAGCTCTCGTGGGCCAAATGAAATACCGCGTTTGACACGTGTACTAAAGTAAAAGAATAAAAATCAGTGTATCATCAGTTACCAAAACCAGTTTTTTTCTGATTGAGTGTTTTTGTCTGGTCACGCAGGAAACTGAACTTTTCTATGATCTCTTGATTCTATCGACGAGAGCTCTCTTCTTTGAATAGTCATAGCCATTATCTTGACACCAACGAAGAAATGAATGAAATGCAACAATCTTCGTTTTTTTACATTTTCACACATGCGCCTGAGACTGTTGAAATTGTGAAAAGCGCCTTACAAACGCTCAGAACTTCAACTTCTAATTCAAGCCAATTTAAACCCCTGTGGTCGCTAGTCACAAATGTTTGTGACCGATTTCCCGATGTACAATCAGTCTGCCATATAGACGAGAGGAAGGCAGCGAAACGAAGAGATGTCACGAAAATATTTCGATAAATCGAGACGACAAGATGCGTTTCATAACTCTTAAACGTTCGTTAGTCGAGACATTCGCAAGTGATTCCCACAGAAGCGAGAAACGCATGAAAAGGCAAAACGTCTTGAATTTAAATTGTTCCTACGTTTCAGACGGAAAAGACACCATTCAGATAAAGTCCTCACACCGAAGCCGTCTCCTAAACGGGTCCGAGAGGTCAGTCCGGCCGACAGCGACGATTCCAACAGCGCCGAGGAGAAAGGCGAGTGACGTTCACCAGGAAACTCTTGGGATGCACCGATTCCGGGCTCGATACCACGTTTTCTAAAGCCAGGGTTCTTACGGGCGCTTGAAATCCGTGAAAATGCTTGAATTTCAACAATGTGTTATTATCAAGCGCTTGAATTTTAACAGAAGAGCTTGGAAATGGTTGAAGTTCCACAGTGAAATCCGGATAAGTGCACGACTTTTGATCCACAGACTCGGAGAGTGAGACGGATAGATAAAGTGAGTGTGTGAATAAACAGGTGGTGATCACTATGATCCAGGTCTGATTCAAAGTGCTGAACGTGGGAAGCATCAACACCTTTATTGTTGCAGTGTTTCCGGCTTTGTTACGCCTTGTTCAACTAAAACACACTTTGCTAAAAATGAATGGCAGATGTCTAATTTCTTACTCTAAATATAGTTCGAATACAAATTTTGCCTATAATGTTAGTAAGCTCTACTAAAATGTAATGTCAATTTTTTTTTTCTCACCAGTACCACAAAACTTTCCCCCAAAATAGTAATGTTTCGTTTTGATTGTGTTTAGGCGTAGTTTTTTTTATGCCTAAACTATTTTTTTAATGTAAATTTTACCACACTGGAAAAAGTTGAACCTGGACCTTAAAACTGCTTGAGTTTTTTCTTTCAGAAAGTGTAGGAACCCTGTACACAGCACTGGTTCAAAGTCTCCCGATACCACGGTCTGAGAAACTGCACAACGAATGTGGACTGCAAATTATGTTCAGCGAAATGGTCCAAATTGCTCACAGGGCAGTTTAACACAAGTCATTTAATCAGTGTTTTTTATGAAGAACTTCGTATCGGCGAGAACTAAATGGCAAGTGCTTGTACTCGTTTTCCAAAAAAAGTGGTATTGGTGCATCTTTAAATGACACCGCTTCCTCTAACTATTGAGTGAACTGTGTCACTGTCACCACACTAGATTAGGGCTGCAACAAACGATTATTTTGACAATCGATCAATCTATCAATTGTTGGAGCGATAATTCGATTAGTCGTTGATTATTCCAATAATTAATCGCTAGGTTTTGAACGATTGCTCGGCTATTTTAGCATAGTTAAAACAATGAGTTTTGCCACGTTTGAATCCATGGTGTTACATTGGAATGTGATCCACTTTCATTGTATTTACAAATCCGTCCCGTATTGATACAAAATGGGATGCGCAATTTAATTCTCAAACGCCGGTCGATCGCGTATTGTAAAGGACAAGTGGCGACAACACAAATATTTGTCGACAATTTTTTTTATTTTGTGGATAAGGTCGATTAATCGTTTGAGCTCTACTCTAGATTAACGCCTACATCCGTGTTTGGCTCCACAGGTGAGAAGCACCGGCTGTCGAGTCAAGTGGTGCGTCCTCAGGAAAGCACTCAGTCGCCGAAAACCTTCGCCCCCGATCACAAGCACAAGCCGTGGAAGGACGAACATCCCCACTGCGACAAGAAGGAAAGCGCCAACCCCAGTAACGACAAGGGAGCCGGCGAAGAAAAGGACGTCCCGGAGCCGTGCGGTCACTCGGGAAGCTCCAGGAGCGGCGCTCAAGCCGGCACCGCGCACATCCCGCCGCTAATGGACGAGCCGGAGCGATTTCCAGAGAGTCGCGAGGCCGCCAAGAAGAAGTCTCAGAAGAAGAACCCCAAGAAGAGCTACAAAGAGGACGAGGCCGCGGAGCTGGAGACCTCCTCCGCCGGCCACGCCCCGCAGCCTCCGCTCTCTCCCTTCAAGACGGCCAAAAGCAAGTCTTCGGAGCGGAAAGCCAAGCGTCCCAGGAACGGCGAGTCGGATCTGTCCGAGGACGAGGCGGCCCAGCATTCCAACAAGAGGCCGCGCGGGCCACAGGCCGTCCCGAAGAGCGCCAGCGCTCACAAAACCCCGCGAGCCGCCACCAAGGCCAACACCTTCAGCGACTGGTCAGAGGAGGACGAGGCCCCTGCGGCATCACCCTTCGACAGGCCCTCGGAGAGGCTTCCCAAGAAGGGTCCGCGGGGCAAGGGGCGTGACCACGCGGACTCCTCGGCAGTTCCCCTGCTCTCCGACCCCCCCATGCTGATGCAGACGCTCCCCCTGCTGCCCCTGCTGCCCCAGCACATGATCCGCAAGTCCCAGCAGGAGCAGCAGCGCATGAGCAGGCGGCCATCTTCCAGGAGGATGCGCTCTCCTCTGGACGAGTCCGCGCGCGGAGACGGCCCTCACGAGCTGGTGTCCGGCCGAGGTGGACGCTTGGCGGGAGCTTCCGGAGAGAGGGAGCGGGAGAAGGAGAGAAGCCTGGCCAGAGACAAGCTGGGCTTGGAGAGGAAGTCCAGAATCGACCAGCTGCGGAGAGGAGAGCCCAGTCGCAGCACTTCATCAGGTAGCGGAGGGTCTCCGTCGATACTAGGGCTGTCAAAGTTAACGCGTTAACGCACGGGATTCGTTTTAAGTGCCTAATCGCGGTGTTCTGAAAATTATTCCTACATCTCAGAAGTTCCTGAGCATGCGCGTTAGAACATACGTCACCGCTCAGCTGTTCCTAGCTAGCACGTGCGCATGCGCGTTAGAACATACGTCACCGCTCAGCTGTTCCTAATCATGCGGTGCGCGTTAAATCCACGTCACTACTCAGCTGTTCTCCGCTCAGATTTTTCTACTTTCCGCGCTACATGAGCGTTAAAAAAATTCGTTATATCTATCGTTTCTTCTCCTACTTGATTGTACAAACATTCTGTACTATTGATATTGCAGCGTTGGATCAATGAATAAACATAAAGGCACTAAAAGAACACGGAACTTATAACAGTACACAAGATAATCATAATATTTTACTATATTTTGTAGTTATTTATATTTGTATTCTGTTTTGACGTGTTTTAATGCGCTTGCGCAGGGCGCTCGCTAGGAACAGCTGATCAGCGACGTCAGTGTAGGAACTTCTGAGCTGTAGGAGGAATTTTCAGAACAGTGGCAATTTTTTTTTTGACGCCGTTAATCACAGTTGCAGTTTTGTTCACGCTTTGGTGAAACTGCAATGAATAGACCCAGAGAGCCGCTAGTGTCACCCGGCACTGCATCAGGTACCTGAGGTCTCTGTAAAGGTTTTGTCATTGGTGCAAAAATGGGTCTTGGAAAGTTGTTTAGCAATTACTGTGTCCAAAACTAAGGAAGTCGTCCTGATGTATGACAGCACACCTACGATCATTTTAAATCATCGGATTGTTGTGAGGGTTGACCATTTTAAATACCTTGGCACTTGTATAAATACCAAACTCTTTTGAGGAAAACCCAAACTTTATTTTCAAGAAATGTTCACAAAGGCTGTTTTTTCTACGTAAGCTGAATAACTTTATCAGCCAAGCCATTTTGGAGGTTGTGTACAAAAGTTTTGGTGGAAAGTGTCCTGACTTTTAATATCTTGATGTGGTTTGGTACCTTAAGTGTACATGGAAGAAATAGCTGCGGCGCATTGTTAATACGAGCTCAAAAGTCATTGGTCGGCCTCAGAAGTCACTGAGTAGATGTTTTGCTAAAGCTACATTTCTAGGACGATCACATTGCTACTTTTTTGTCTTTGACTATTCCAGTACTGTTTTATTAGCATATCTTATATAACTGTTTTGTCTTGTATGACTAGTACTTTTTTACCTGTTGAAATTTTCCTAATTGCTTGTAATAATGTAATTTTTTTTTATTTAGATTTGTACCCAGCAACTTCTCTTATAAGATTACCGAATATAAGCACCCTCGTTTATTTTTTTTTTTTTCAATTTTAGATGCTCAAAAACATCGCATCTCAAATATGCATGTAATTATGAGCGACCATTTTTTCCATATTTCAAGTCAGGATCTATCACAAATAAATGAAAATACGTCGTCTTTATGTAGCGGCGCGCTTCTCCGAAGTTTCTTTTCTCTAAAAAGTGGTTCCGGAGGCAAACGTGCATATAAGCTTTTGTTGGCTTAATAACAGATATACAGAAACATTAGCTGCGACACTTAGCAGTGGCTAAACAACACTGCAAGAAATTAAATTAAAATATAATAAAATGGGGAACACCGCTGGCAGCTGGAATACGTCCATATATGGACATAGCCAGTGGAATCATAGCACTCCTATTGGAGAAATACACATTTAGAAATAATATCTAACGTTCTATTTTTGATCTGTTATTCAAACAAGAGTCACAAGTTAGGTTTGTTAAGAGGAGTATTTAGCCGAATATTAGATTTCTGGAAAGTCAGAACACCCGTAATGTAAGGAGGTGCTTATGTTCATTGAAACGATTGCTCTGCGCATGGGCGGAGTCTGAATGGAGAGCAAAGGATCTTGGGAAATGAAGTCCTGACTACTAGAATCGACTTTTTGTTATCCATTATTCAAGTAAAACAATATCAAAATGATACGAGTCACAAGTGAAGTTGTTTAGTTTACAAAAAATTGTATTTTTAAGAGAATACTGACGTAACTGAACCATAAACGTTAATAAAAAAAAGTTAAAAAAAATGTTGGTGGTGCTTTATAGTCCCGTTTAATATGATGTATTGTGATTTTTATTTTTTTTATTAAGTTTGAGAGAATAATTTTTTGCTTTTCCCAGATCGGCTAGACTCTCGGAGTCACAGCTCTCGTCGCAGTTCTCCGGATTCTGAGCATCACTCCAGAGCTGGATCTTACGACAGTCGTGAGCGGGAGCGAGATCGCGAGCAGGCGGAGCGAGAGAGCGAGAGGAAAGAACATCATCCAATCCAACAGAGAGAGTGGGAATCGGAGTCCTGCGAGTGGGGCGGGCGGGGCCGGGAGACCTTTCCACGAGGAAGTCTGGAGGCCATTCGAGATCGGGAGGTCCGCGAGCGGGACAGGGTCTTACCTGAAGGTTCACTCTCACATAAGCAGGTGGGTCTTCATCACAGCCAGAAATACTGCCAGCCACTGTTCATTTCCTTGACCGAATATTTCGTCAGCGACACTTTTTCCCCTGATGAAAACAAAACGAGAACTACCGTATTTACTCGACCAAAAGTCGAGGATTTTCGACCGAGAGTCGAGTCACACGATGGACTTGTACACGTTGTATTTATTTCCAAACCACTAGTTAGCAACCATACCAGTTACAAATTAAACCCTAAACATAAATTAAGAATAACTTAAATAGATTAATATCAACGTAAACAAACAGGGTTACTTGATTTTTAGGTTTCCTTTACCATTAATCGTGTCTGAATAGTTTTATTATTTCTATTGGATTAAAGAGCATCTGAACAGGTGTTCTGTCATTTTTTTGCCGCTTTAGTGTCTCGAAAATTGAATTGAATTGAAAAATCCTTTATTAGTCCCACAGCGGGGAAATTTCACAATTGACTTAATATGAAACCCAAAATTGGGTTTCTACTCGTTTCTCTTTTCACTTTTCTCTCATTTCTTTCCCCCGTCTTATAAGCGGGTCTAAACCGAATACCACAATCTCACAGCTGAAGTGAGGGGGTCGACTAATAAGCGAGTAAACACGGTATATAAAAACTCCCGCCCAGGGACGATAACTTTAAATTCATTTATTAACATTTTCGTCAACGAATAAAGACTAAACAAACATGTCTTTTGTGAAAACGTCCAATCATAATCCGAGCTTGTGGAGAAAGGCGGGTGCAAACGCAAAGAGAACCAATCAGGACTCGAAGCCTTTCAGCTGCAGTCTTCACCGGCAAGAAAACGCTCAGATATATGGATTCAATTTATATTCATCACGTCCTTAAAAAACAAAAAACTCTCTGTAGCCGCGTGTGAAGCAACAATCACCAGCAGAAACACAACACACCTGAAGCGCCATCTGATGATCACACTTCTGTTCTCACCGCGCAACCATTCGTTACTTATAAACGTGATGCAATTATCCTTCATATTATTTGTTTTTCTCTTTGAGGTTTCATTTTTGAGAATACATTTATTTGGATTGAAAGAAAAGTTCATCAAAATAAGTTCAAGAAAAAGATCTTTTGTATATATTCCCATTTTACTACGTACTCCGATTTCTTAAACATGGCAACTTCAGTAAACATTTAGAATATATATACGTAGCACCTATATTTATGTGGTGGACTAAATCTACTGTAATTTAGTCGACTACGTTTTTAGCTTTAGTCTATTTTTTTATGTCGACTAATATACCAAATATGACGGCTAATTTGGCGCTAAAACTAAAACAAAAGACTATGACTAAAACTAAATTTAAACTCTTTGTGTAATGTGTAAATGTTTTTTGTTTGACACAGACTCACCGGGAGTCGAAGGTCCGAGCGCTGAAAGCGGAGCGGCCTGAGTTTGATCCGCTGCTCTCCGGTGAAGACCCGAGCAAGTCTCTGAGCAGCTCGCAGCATGAGGAACCATCCAGAACGGATTGTCTGGACGGCAAGTACCTTCTAATGCTTATAGGAGTTTTAACCTCTAGAGACCCGAGCTCTGAATGCATTTTTTTTACTTGTTTAGCTAGTTTGGCTTTTAGAAGCACAATAAGTGTAAAAATGAATTTGTCAATTTTTTTTTTTTTTTTTTTTTTTTTTTT
>MU204421.1:206508-214008 GCA_017309775.1 Paedocypris sp. Pulau Singkep
CCTACCCTACCCTACCCTACCCTACCCTACCCTACCCTACCCTACCCTACCCTACCCCATCCTACCCTACTCTTCCCTACCCTACCCTACTCTACCCTACTCTACCCTACCCTACCCTACCCTACCCCATCCTACCCTACTCTTCCCCACCCTACCCTACCCTACCCTACCCACCCTACTCTACCCTAACCTACTCTACCCTAACCTACTCTACCCTACCGACCCCTCCTCTTGCATTGGTTACCTGTTAGGCTCCGGTTTCTTGCTTTCACAGTTGACTAGCCAGAGGTAGTCCTGAGGTTCATCCAGGCTTGAGGACGACTCCAGGTGTCTGACACTCACTGGCTGGTACGGAGGGGGAAGACTGGCCACTGCGGACGAGCCCACAAACCCCCCTAGAGCCGCAGCGTCCAGCCCCAGTCCCATGGCCGCACTACCTTGATGAGAAACCCTTGCGTCTGTAGAGAGAGAGAAAAAAAAAACACGCAACAATTAAAACTCATTGTTATACTGAACGTAAAAAAAAAAAAATCCCAGTTCATTTTAATAAATACTGATCTTCAAACAGGAACAAATACTGACAACAATCTACAAAAACAGCAAATGGCTAAAAAAAAAACAGAAGAAAAAAAAATAACATTTTTGTCAAATTCATACTAGACCAGCGCAAATAATCGTTAACATCGTAAAATAACGCACACTACGGTGTTTCAATTAGCTTTTTTCTTTTTAACTGAACCCCCCTCCAATTTCTGAACTCATAAAGAATGGACATTTTTCTTTTCAAAGACTTTTTCACATGGCGTCTGTGCGTTGGTATCGGACTAAGAAAAGCGCTATATAAATAAACTTGAAACTTTAACATCAAATTAGTGCCAAAAAGAGTTTTTCGGGTGTTCGCAGCTCGAGTTGTGTGCGCTCTGATTGGACAAAGCGCACCAATCACAAAGCAGATCTCCGCCGTTGTCCCGCCCACTACGACAGCTCCTAAGACTAAAATCGGTTGAAAGACTTTGTAGACATGAAAAGACTTTTCCTTACATAATTACTTTTACATTTCATTCTTTTTTGCTTACATGTATTAAAAATTAAAACCAAAGAGTTGTAAAAAATATATATATATATTTTTTTTTCTGTTTGACAACCTAAAGTTCTGCGTTAAATCATTAAAATAAAAAAGACACAATATCTACAATTGTTTTCTTAAAAGCTTTTGCAATCTAGAAATTCTCGTCAAGGCGTTGCGGTCAGTGGAAAAAAAAAAAAAAAAAAGAACAATACTGACACCTAGTTGCTGAAAAGAGAATTGTTTTCTTAAAAGCGGGTTTGATCTCTCTCGATCATTTATTTCTCTTGTTTTTTTGCGCGCGGTATAAGAAACAGATTGTTGATTTATTTTTCATTTGTACAGCTCCTTAAAGAAACAAGGCGAACATGCTTATTAAATCAGATTCAGGTCAGACTTATAATGTAGCATAAAACTATCATACAGTTTGTGTTTTTTATCATGTGTTTTTTATTAAGACAAATTTTAAGAGTGTGTAAAAAAAAAAACATTTTTGATGAACGATTATCAAGAAAAAAACCAAAACAACCAAACAAGAGTGTGCATTTATTAAAAAAAAAAAAAAAAAAAAAAAACGCGGAGACACGTTGTGAATAAAAAAACGCCAACGTTAAAACAATAAATCTAATAAATAATAAAGATAATAGAGGTTGCTTAAAGGACCGGTACACGTTTTCAGCGTCGCTCTTCAGAAAATGTGATTTGGATTCAAACCCCGTTTGTTTAAACTGACTTGTGCACTCTAAATTCTCTTTAATTTTCCTGTTTACTGTGTATGAGTTTTAGTTATTTCTGTTTTTGTACAGCGTCTTTGAGTGTCCAGAAAGGCGCTAGTAGTCTAAGCTATTATTATTATTATTATTATTATTATTATTATTATTATTATTATTCAGAAGGCATTTTTATCATATTATTATGCGGCTCTACAGCGCCACCTGAGGTTGTGGCGGCAGACGGAACTGCAGCTGTGCAGGAGTCAAAGCGTCGGCGGGAAGATGTCACGACGGAGAAGACAGCGACTCGCTTTGTAAAGCACGTCGCGTGCGCGTGTGTGTGTGTGTGTGTGAGGCGGTCGCCGCAGGTCAAAGCAATTTTCGTTTAATTTTCCTCTTCTTTCAGGTTTTCTCTTTCAGAGCGGTTTCAAGGCTAGTGAAGAGGAGTGTGTTTTTATTCAAGCCTCTCTCGTTCACACACACACACACACCTAGTCGCGTCAGTCCACACACACTTTTGTGGCGTTACACTTTGGATTGGAGCATAATGAGTGTAAACTTTAAAGTGTCGTTCAACTCCAAAACGCCAAAACCACCATGAGTGATGTGATACACAATATGTACATAAACTAAATGTGTAATAGTGTTTTCTGAAATGAGTGAATGTCTGATGTCACCAGTCTCCTCGCGCCTCAAACCAGCCGTACCCAGCAGGATCCAAAAGGCCTTGTTCCACAGCGAGAAAGAAAGAGACATTAAGAGATAGAAAGAGACTTTAGGAAACATGGAGAAAAAATGGATAATAAGATTCATTAAGAAATAGAAAAGGACGGAAAGAAGCATTAAGAGAAAGAAAAGTACATTTAGAGATAGAAAGAGACATTTGAAACATTAGGAAATAGAAAGAGACAGAACAAAGCATTAAGAGAAAGAAAAGTACATTTAGAGATAAATAGAGACATTAAGAGACATTTAGAGATGGAAAGAGACATTTAGAGATGGAAAGAGACACTTAGAGACATTAAGAAATAGAAGTCCAAAAGAAGCATTAAGAGAAAGAAAAGTACATTTAGAGATAGAAAGAGACATTTAGTAACATTAAGAAAAAGAAAGAGACATTTAGAAATATTAAGAGAAAGAAAGAGACATTAAAAGGAAAGAGAGAGAGATTTAGAGACACTGAAAAAGAAAAAAAAAAAAAGGCTTTGACCAATCAGAGCAAGGAGTCAAAAAAGTCAGAAAATGATTGCGCGTGAGCAAAAAAGATTGCCAAAAAAAAAAATGTATATCAAACGTACATATTTGAAGAAACGAACAAAAATGCTTCACATTTGCGTTTGTCGAGATCGCGCTCTTTTAACGATTACTCGTGCAGCTCTAAGCCAAGCTATTAATATAACTTGAAAAGTTTTGAATAAAAGTCAGATATTTTTTAAATATAAATCCGGTTAATCTGTTATGAAAGTTTATTTAATCTTATTTTTTGACACATTTTAAAAAGCAGAACCATAAACACAATACGTACATAAAAGAACTAGTGTTTGTCAAACATTTATTTTTACACAGTCAGTCTATGGAATCAGATGGCAAAAACATCAAACGTTTCTTTTTTTTTTTTTGAAATTCTAATTTCTAAGAAATGAGCGGGAAGTGCTGCACATTTACATTTATTTTTCGCTAATCTTCAAGTTTTAGTTGGAAACTTTTTTTTTTTCCGTTTCAAATTTTTTTGTTCATTTCATTTTTTCCGTTTAAACTTCTGGCACCAGCTTGGGTAGCTTGCAAGTCCTCTTACTCTGATTGGCTGGTGAGAGTGTGATTGACAGCTTCTTGGCCAGCTGCTTGGCCCCTTGTCAAATGTTAGAACCCAATTTGGCCTGCGAATCGAAAAGTTTGCCCACCCCTGATCCAAGCGGTGTTTCTCCCGGCGGCGTCTGCTGAGGTCGGCCGCGCACAAGGTTAGCGAGTGACGTCACGCGGCACAAACGCTCTTTTGTACTCATCCGCGCCTCGCGGCTTATTCACAGCCAGTGAGCCAAGGACGTTCGGTACGACGCTAAACCAGCTCGAATAGTCACCAGCATCAGTGAAAGAGAAGACACACACACACACGTTGAGATGAGGGGATCTGATGTGAATCACTGACGATAAGAAATACGACATTAAAGTACGATCAACCTTTATCGAATTGATATTGCAGTTTTAACTCAAGGAGGCTGTGATTTTTTTCCCCGTTTCATCATTTATTTCAAAATGTTTTTACTGCGTTTTGTATTCTTTGGTATTTAGGTAACTACTTCTATCACATTGTTTGTGTTGTAAAAGTAGCAACATTTTATTCATAGTTGTAGCTTTATGCACTTAAAAGTATCAAATGCAAAAATCGAAAATCGCATCGCAATCGCAATATTTATCAGAAAAATTGCAATTAGGTTTTTTTTTGCCCTAAATGAAAGTACCAAAGTAGTGTTGTCACGATGCTAGAAATAGCAACCTCGATACGATTACTTTTGATTATTGATTATTTTTTTGTTGTTGCTTTTTTCCATTAAGAAAAATGCACCTAACAAGAATGGAACATTTTGGAACGTTGTATAAAGGAGGAATCTCAAGACAATAAAGTTTGATAACAAATAAAACTGCATTATCTTTTATATTTTCCATAATAAAAAAAAACTCAACTCAAAAGCTTTTTAAAAGACTAAATTAAAATGAGTTTGGTAGAAGCTCTCGTATTCCAAGCTAAAAATGCACGTGAAAGTAAAAGAGTGAATAGAATAAAAAAAACATTTATTATATATTTATATGAATATTTCATTTGTTTTTTTAAAAAGCTGGTAGTGTGATAGAAGGACATGAATGAGTTTTCACTGCAAATTGGTCCTCAGATTCCTTCTAGAGCTTTAAAATAAATATTACACATATAGAAACATGTTTTGTGTTTGTTTTTATTATTAGATCAAGTCTTTAGAGTTAATAAGCTTACTTCTCAATAGTGTAATAATCCCCTGGTACATTGTGGTAGGAACATGTTTAAGTCATTTAATGAACCAGAGTTGAACAGCAGTATTTATATAAATTGATTTAGATTTGGGATTTAATAAACATCATCATTGATCAGCACATAGACATCTACTGTGAAAACAAGTGCAAACGTGTTAGTCGCGATTAATCGTGATTAATTCCGTCAGGGAAGTGCAATTAACTAGTTTTTTTTTTTTTTATTAATTAATCGTTTGAAAGCCTTACAAAAAACACAACGTCTTGTTTTTATTAAGAGTGTAACATAAAAAAAATATGTACTCTAAACTTTCAATTGATGGATAACTTACTATATGTAAGACCAAAAATTACTTTTGAGTGTTTTATTTTGAGAAAAGAGCAACTCGACCTCAGAGGGTTAAAAAACTAAGAAAATATATTGCATTGAACAAAAATTTTACTAAATTACTTTACAGTATTTAAACGTGTTTTTTTTTTTTTGGATTGAGTTTACATTAATTTGCATATTACACCTCAAAATCCAATATTACAAGCTTCAGTCATTTCATCGCGATTAATCGTGATTCATTTGTTCAGGGAAGTGCGATTAGTTTTAAAAAAATCAATCGTTTGAAAGCGCTACAAAAAACACGGCTTGTTTTGTTTTAGGTTACACTCCTAATAAAAATATGTACTTCAAACTTTCAATTGACGGATAACACTTACTATATATAAGACCAAAATTGACTTTTTTTGTGTGTTTCATCTTGAATAAAAGAACAACTCGACCTCAAGAGGTTTAAAAAACTAGGAAAATATATTGCAAATTGAACAAAAATGATATTGAATTATTTTACGGTACATAAACAAGTGTTTAGACAGCGCTAATCGACACGTATGGAAATATCGATAGTTTTGACAAACACTATACCGAATGACCACAAACTCTGTCCGGAGTGAAGCTTTACCTTCTCCATCCGTGGGGTTGAAGCCACAGATGTCACAGATGCTGCGCACCCACTTGTTCATGTCCTCCTCCGTGTCGGCCACCAGGTAGAAGATGCGGTCGATGGTCTTGATGTCGAAGATGAAGCTGTGCTCCAGGTCCTTCTTGTTGAAGGTGAGGCCGGCGTCCACCTGCTCGCACAGGTTCAGGTCGATCACGCGGATGGGCTTCTTGGTGTGGTCGTTCTTGTAGTATTCCAGCACGTCCGGATCGCCCGTCAGACGCCCGCTGCGCAGAACAAACCATCGTTTCTTCCAAGCCTGGAAAGAAGCGGCGCAACGGTTTGATGAATAAACGAGCAAGTGCACCATATTTAATATATTAATAGTAATAATAAATATAGCCGCAAGCGGCAACGCCCGGCACTCGCCACCCGCCCCCGTCTGCTGCGACTCCTCAAACCCACCCAACGCCCGCTCCGCCGCCCGCACCGTCTTTCCACAATTTAGAGCAATTGCTGCCATTAAGAATGAATGGTGCTTTTCTGCCATTAACAATGAATGGTGGCTTTTGGCCGTTGCCACGCCCACACGGTTAAAATTACAACCCTATTATGATTGGCTTTTCCGCTCAGAAAGGCCTTCCCTAATTTTCCAGCAAATTTGGTACGCCTGCGACAAACTAACTTTGGCTCCTCCCATTCAAAATTTGTAATCGTTATACAGGTGGTGCTATAGGTGCGATTTGAAAATTTCCTTCACTTTGAGATTTAGCATGCCGGGGCCTACATTTCATCAAGAGACTTTGATTGCGTCCGATGTAGCGTGTGCGAATGGGAGCGATGTTAAGATTTGTGATTTTGAAAAACGCGAACGCTAACTTTACGGCTGTGTTGCGCAAAAACCGAGACCGCATGTGCGTTTTTCGGTCAAACTTCCTATGACTAGATAGATTTCTTGCGTGTGGTGTGAAAACGCATACTTTCCAAAAGTTTTACTTTGAGGCAAGATGGCCGACTTAGTTAGTCGGTTAGCTTGGTTAGTTTGGCGAGGTCAACGCGATAGACTTTTTAGCTTGCCCCGACATGGTTTGTATGTGTACCGGATTTCGTGAGTCTGCGATGAAAAAAGTGCCGGTCGAGTTGCCATTGACTCAATGCATTTTCATTTTTTGAGGGGGTGTGGTGCTTTTTCACTTTTTTGAATTTTCTGTCAAACTAAATAATGTTATTTGACATGTTCAGGGGGCGAAAGTGGGGATAAAGGGCAAAAAAGGACAAAAAATAATAATAATATGAAACGCGCGAATATCTCCGCAACGCTAACTCAGAGCGGTTCGGGGATAGCGCCATTGAATCCGGCTCACGTCGCGTAACTTTTGACGCGTGGAGCAGTTGATACGACGCACTGTTTCCGAGATACGGGCCATTTTATGCAAAAATTCCTAACATTCCTCAAACTAATAACAATATAGGGCCTTTGGTGAGTGGGTGACAGGGACAAATCTTACATCGTCGGATTCGTCTCATCATTTGGGTTTTGGTTCTGGGGTGAGTGTCGGGAGTGTGGGCGGGGTTTCCACTTTTTGGCCACGAACGAAAAATAATAGTCACTCACCTTTGGTGAAGGCGAGTGCCTAATAATATTTGTATTAAATTTATCGCGTTCCAAATTTAACGTTCCAAGCCCGACCGCGATAGGTGAATTTCCGTGAAGTGAAGAAACAACATTTACATATTTATTTAACACTTATACTGTTTTCAAGCAGAATTCTTTATTAAAGTACGTAATGTT
>MU204421.1:240063-250923 GCA_017309775.1 Paedocypris sp. Pulau Singkep
ATGGATGGACAGATAGATAAATGTATAGATAGATAGGTAGGTAGGTAGGTAGTTAGATATATAGACAGACAGATAGACAGACAGACAGACAGAGACAGACAGACAGACAGACAGACAGACAGACAGACAGACAGATAGATAGATAGATAGAACGAACAAACCTAAACCTAAATCAACCTAAATAAATTAATTAAATCAGCATTAAAACAAGTAAAATAAAATATCCCGAATCCAGATTTTATAATATAACAACATTGACCTTAGCTGGATGGTCTAATTCTCAAATAAAACTTTTAAAACCCAATCTTTTAACCCAAAGTGAGATTTAACACACATATCTAGAATGTGTACAAAACTGAAAGGTTGTCTCATGAATAAACATAAAAAAAAAAAAAATAAATCAGAATGAAAAAAAAGTAAATTAAAAAAAAAAAAGAAAAAAAAGGTAAATCTGATGGGTCTGATGATGACTATAGTAAATTGTAAGTTTATAAATTTGATAAATATGTAAAGTATTGATTAGAAGACTCTAATCCAATTAATCCATCAAGTAATATTTTTCTACCACTTATTCCATTTCTGGGTCTCGGGGAGCTGGGGACTCCCACAACTCTGCTTGTGAGGTGGGACACCTAAATGTCTAAAGAAAAGAACAAATGTGGCTCACATTTTTCTTCGTTTTTTTATTTTTCACTCCATTCATTTTCCATATTTCTATTTTCCATTTCATTCCTTCATTTTCCATATTTTCGTTCAAAACTTTTTTTTTTCAGTTTCAGATGTTTTCTGACAGTTTCAGATGTTGATGGATTTTTGACTTTTGCCACTAGTTTTAGTCTCAAGTGTGTCATATTTTACATTTATTTCTAGACTCAAGTAAAGATGAAGTGATAAGACTCGGTCTCAGCTCCTAAATTATGTAAAAGCTTTAGAACATACTGTATCTTAACCTAGTTTGGAGTGAGGAGATGACAGCCGAGGAGAGACCACTCACTTCTCCAGAATCGGCCGATTAATAACCAAATATTCAATATTTTGCTGTAGAAACACTGTACGTAGTTTCGAGAGCTGGCAATGAGTCATTTGTGTAATTTTTGACGATGTGTTCTTTTAGCAGTTTTGTCGTGAGTGATGTTTCACTGTCTAGATCCGATAGTAAGAAGTAGAACTGTATTTTTTTTTGCTATTATAAACACTATTATTACAATATTAATACAGTGAAACTCTTAGTTTTTTTGCTGTTGGTGTTGGTTTTACAGAGTTGGTTTTTGAGTCTGAATAATTCAATAACAGAACCTTCTTCATGCTCGCTACTTTCGGTTATTAATATTTACAATAAATTAACATTATTAATACATAATAACAAAGTATGTATATTTTCTCAAGTGCATTTTTCTCGTGTCATTGTTTTTGTATCTTGTGTTATATTTAAACTGTTTTTTGCCTTCTATATTGTGGACCATGTTTTAATAAATTGTAGTTATTTATTTTGGTTATTATATTGGCGTATATTTTACCAGTTCTTTCTTTTTGCACCAAACGAAGTGGAAATACTAATTTCATTGCATCCCTGTGATGCAAAGGCAATAAAGACATTCTATTCTACTCGATTTTATTCTATTCTAAACATCTACTGTTCTACTTTAAACATATTCTGTTCTACTTTAAACATCTTCACTTTACCTGGAGTCCTTTTTTTGCATTTTACTCTATTTTTTGTGTTTTTATCTATTTTCTCCATCTTCGTAGTTTTTCCTTGCATTATATTGATATTTTATGTTTTTTTCTTTAAATATTTATTTTGTATTTCATTGCATTTTTTTATTGCTTATGTTTTATTATCTCATCTCTTCCTCGCATGCCACCCCCACCCCATGTTTACATGCGGGACGATTTGGAAAAATACATTTTTTTCAACAACAAATTGACACTTTGCCTCAGCGTTTGTCATGAACTTTATTTGGAATTTTCTTGTTTTTATAGGCTAAAATGACGCAGGAGTGCACCGGAAGTGAGTGACAGCCACTAGAGGGCAGTAGTGGATCAGAATAACAGACTTCTACATTACAAACAACAAACGGGGTAATAATCGATCATCTAAGATGTCAGCATGTCTGAGCACGATGTCTTGGACTAAATTGCCGATCAAAACGAAGAGGTTTGTACTTTGTAGAAGTTGTTTGTTCAGTGCAGAAACACTTTTGACAACATTTTGAGTAATTTAACTTAATTCATTTAAATTAACATTGAGATTAATTCTATTCTATTCTATTCTATCCTTCTTCATCTGGTTCTACAACTGAGTGTCTTTGATCAAGACATTGACCTCCAGACACCACAACATAAGGCTGCCCTCTGCTCCGGGTTTGTTTGTTTGAGTGTGTGTGTGTGTGTGTGTGTGTGTGTGTGTGTGTGTGTGTGGGTGGGTGTGGCCACATTATGTTTATTCATTTATTAAATAAAACATTGAATTATTATTTTATTATTATTATTATTATTAATGATCCACACACTACGTATTTCTTTCATACTGTCCCTAATACCCCAACACACAAAAATGGAATTTTAGTAAATATTTACCAGTGTCTGGAAAGTCAGAACAACAAGAAACTAAGGAGGTACTTCGCTTATTAAGTTCAGCTAATAATGACTGAATTTTGCTTGTATTTGCGTACATCTTATGCATTGTTGGCACTTTCCCTATCTGTCTGTCTGTCTGTCTGTTTATCAATCAATCAATCAATCAATCAAAGTTGCAGTAAAAACAAAAACAACGCACTATAAAAGGTCTAAAAAAACTAAATGACACAACGAATCTGTCTGTCTATCTGTCTGTCTACCTATCTACCTATCTATCTATCTATCTATCTATCTATCTATCTATCTATCTATCTATCTATCTATCTATCTATCTATCTATCTATCTATCTATCTATCTATCTACATACCTATCTATCTATCTGTCTATCTGTCTGTCTGTCTATCTATCAATCAATCAATCAATCAATCAATCAATCAATCAATGTATCAGTCTTTATTTATAAAGCACTTAAAAAAACAATTATAGTTGACCAAAGTGTTGTACACAGTCTGAAAGATGTCAAACAGCACTTAAAAGGTCGAATAAAGTTGCAGTAAAAACCAAAACAACACACTATAAAATGCCTAAAAAACCAAAATGACACAACGACGACAAAAACAAAAGCAGAACCACCAAACACACACGTCTCATGCTGCGCTGAACGAGTAAAACCAAAGTGTTTTACAATGTCCCTTTAAAATTGTCTTTTTTTTACAATGTCTTTTAAGTTGTACCTTTTGTTTCTGTTTTTTGCTGCTGATGATCACAAAAATGTCCCTTAGTCGGTTTAATAAAGTCCTATCTATCTATCTGTCTGTCTGTCTGTCTGTCTGTCTGTCTGTCTGTCTGTCTGTCTGTCTGTCTGTCTGTCTATCTATCTATCTGTCTGTCTGTCTGTCTGTCTGTCTGTCTGTCTGTCTGTCTGTCTGTCTGTCTGTCTGTCTGTCTGTCTGTCTGTCTGTCTGTCTGTCTGTCTGTCTATCTATCTATCTATCTATCTATCTATCTATCTATCTATCTATCTATCTATCTATATATCTGTCTGTCTGTCTGTCTGTCTGTCTATCTATCTAGTAGAAACCAGCGCAGCGTGTAATATCACATGTTACCACAAGGTGTCAGTGTGAGTAAGAGAGTTAACATCTCCACCGCGTCTTAAATGCGCAGTAGTTTATTCGGCCTAACAAACCTTCACCGTCCTTTCCTACGCCAAGTTTTCTCATCGTATGACCTTTACTGCAAGGTCAAGATCAAGGGTGTAAGGTACTTGAGTAAATGTACTTTGTCACTTTACTTAAGTATGTTTTTGGCTACTCTGTACTTGTACTGAGTATCAAAAATAGGAGCAACTTTTACTCTCTACTCCACTGCATTTGTGACTGAGTAACTGTACTTTTCACTCCACTACATTTGTTTTGAGTCCGTTACTCGTGACATTTTGTTTGTGCGCGACACGCCGTAATCGATTTATCGATTAAAATCACCGTCAAATTTGAGGAAACGCATTGAGTCATGTGAGTCTATTTAATGTTAATATAAAGTGAATTTATTCACACTGTGACGTGACAATATTTTAGCTTCATTTTTTTGTGCAACATGAAAACTTGTATTGTCTATTGTAGACAAATAACTGAGAGCTCACTGAGAATCTCATCAAAGTCAGCTCGGAATTTAATCAATTTTTTATCAAATGTTTTCGCACATTTCTGTTTGATTGAGACTGACTTTTCTGTTCTTGATTCATTTTGTTTAACCATTTTTAAAAACACAAAGGTGTTACATTTCGTTTCTGTATTAGAACTTGAATTTGATTAGAATAGAGTTTTTTTTTTTGCCTAAATTCAGTATGAGTAAAATACTCAAGTTCTTTTAAAATCCGATACTGTGCTACTTTAACACAAGTCTTTTTTGTAGTGGTGACTTTTTACTCGTATTGGAGTAACTTATACGGTACTTTTACTTCTGGTCAAGATGGACGTGGGAGTTGTAAGTCTACATTTAGTCTGGCGCGCAGATCTTGTCCTCCTCGGCTCTTGGAGGAGACGTGGTGATGCGGTCGGGATCCATCTCTGAATGCTTCCAGTGCGAGCTTGTGCTGATAATGGAAGGAGCGTGTGAGGCGGAGGAGGGGAAGAGAGTGAAAAGAGATTAGACCACCCACACCGAGGCGAGCTGGAGGATTGTTGGTGTGTCCCAGTGTCCTGCCAGAAACCCCCCGTCCCCACGGAATCTCTTCTCCTCGCTGCACTCGCAATCATTAAAACAAACACTCGTGTTCGATTCTGCTCACAGCAGAGATTCCCGAAAGCCACACCAAAGGGGTGTAAAGTACTTGAGTAAACGCACTCTGTTACTTGAGCATTTTGTTTTAAAGTGTAAAGCACTTTGGTCAGTTCATCTGCTTTTAAAGGTTCTGTAGAAATAAAGATGACGTGACGTGACTTGACTAACTCGCTACAGTGTGATTGTTGATTTCTCGTACGGACAAGGTGATATCGCCATCTGCAGGATGCTTAAGGTATTCTTCATTTTCATCATTTTAATTAAGTGACTAGTTAAACGCTACTGGAATTATTTTAAAAAAAAGTCCATTTTTTTTTTCAAAGTCACTCTGAGGGAAAAAACTACTGAACAAAATATCGAAAGCATTTGTCATGAATCCCGAGTCACGTGACCGCGGACTTTTATCGTGAAGCCGCATCGGACTTTTGTGTCGAAGTGTACCGGGTTACTGCCATTTTGGTTTATCCACATGTTGGTGCGATCGTGTGTAGACCAGGTGTTATTTGCCAGCTCTCCAGCGTTTCCCTAGTCTCGTCTTGTCCTGTATATTTGCCGATCCTGATCTTGTTTCCTGCCCCACGTTTTTGCCTGCCGATTCTGGACCTGTTGTGGATTATTTGTTGCCAAACTTTTGCCTGTCATTTGGATTATCCCTGCCTTGTCTCTGCTATTTCTGCCTACCGTCGATGATCACTTGCCTGCCCGACTCTGATTAAAGCCACTGTGTTATTCTACCTCCTGCTTCCTCATCCATTCTGTGCATGTGGGTCCAACGCCTTCAGACTGTGACAGCATTTTGCAAAGTAGCATTTTGGGCTACTTTGTACTTGTACCGAGTATCAAAAATACGAGCAGCTGTTCCTCCACAATTTGTGATTGTGTATATTTACTCTGCTACTTTTGAATGGACACTAGTCTAGTATTGTTTTATTTACGTATGTTATAAATTTTTAATGTAATTTTATGGTAAACCGACTTTTATAAATTTGATTGTAATTGCCCTTTGGTATTTGCTAATGTTGTTTTAGAGTGTAAAGCACTTTGGTCAGTTCATCTGTTTTATAAAGCTGTAGAAATAAAGATGACGTGACGTAACTTGACTAACTCGCTACAGTGTGATTGTTGATTTCTCGTGCGGACGAGGTGATATCGCCATCTGCAGGATGCTGAAGGTACTGGATGCTGTTTATCAGCTTAATCTCGTGATTTAGTTTATATTATGATATGACAATATTAATATTAATAACTCGTTAATATTTTGATATGACAATGCAGTCCTATACCATTAAAAATGCTATTTTTAATTCCAATTTCCTTACTAATACTTTTACACTTTTACTTGAGTAAAAGTGTGGTGGAGTTGATACTTTTACTTTTTACTTTTACTACAGACGTATTTTTTAACGCTAGTTTAATGGGGTTCAACAGCGTCTCAGGTGATGCCGATGATGCGGAGCGGGGCTGTGATGTCATGATGATGAGAGACGTTGACGTGTATGGTTGAGATAATAATCATATTATCATAGAAAATCTGTTGTTTTTTATTTATTATAATATTTATGTTCAACTTAAGTGTATTCTGAGTCCATTTTAGTTTCTTCTTGCGTTTTGGAATAAGAGAAAACAAAAGACGGAGTCGAATCTAATGCCTTATTGTCATGTATATACTTGGCCAATAACGTTGATTCTGATTGTGAGACGTAACACTTACTCTGTCTTCTTGTTTTAAGTATCTATGAACATCTTTAAGAACTGACGTCATACGTACAACGAACGACAGTTCAAGGCGTTGAGTTCCATACCTGATTTTTTTTGCATGGATGGTCCAAATCAATCAAAGAAATTGGCTTTTTTTTTGTGCTTTTATGATCTGGGAAAAAAGTTACTAATTATAAAAAGTCCTTTTTTAAAAAAATATAATTTAGATATAAATTAAAGCAGTCATCGTCATCTCAGGTCAATTTGGATTTTCTTCATTTTCATCTTTTTAATTAAGTGACTAGTTCAACGCTAATTAAATTATTTCTCTCTCTCTCTCTCTCTCTCTCTCTCTCTCTCTCTATATATATATATATATATATATATATATATATATATATATATATATAAATCTATTCTAGTGATCCAAACTCCAACTCCCATAATTCTCAGCCAATCCCAAGAGCCTTTGCACTCCAGAGCGACTGCGGGAGGCCGTTTCAAACTGTTTCTTTATCTGACGTTGTGAGAAGACAATCGTAGCAAAGGATTATTTTCCCCTGTGCAGCAGACAGAGCGTTTTGATTGCATTTGTTCCCCGTTATAAACTCCTTTTCTGTGTTCTTCGTTTTTGATTGTTTTCTGACGCTTGTGCACTTAGTTTTCCAGCCTTTAGCTATTAGCCGTTAGCTAATTTACTGGATGCTCTGTCTGCTTCAATAATGATAATAATAATAATAATAATGTAATAATAATGTAATAATAATTGTTTGTTCTAACACTAGTAAAAACTCAAAGTAAATTGAAGTATTTCCACTTATTTGTGATTGCCCCTCACTTGAAAAGTGGAAAAATCAGCGCTTAAATGTATGTGCATTTTTTAAATCAGCGATTATAAGCACCCACCAAGTTTTTGAGTCACTAAAATTGGCTAAAAAAAGTGTCACTAAAATTCACTAAAAAAGTGCTTTTATTCGAGAAATTACGGTACTTGTTAATAATACCTCCACAGCTCTCCTCCACTTATTCCACAGTTTTTCCGATGACTGCATAACTGCTGCTTTCAGGGTATTTTTATTTTGAAAACGATACTAATTATACATGAGCCAATCAGTTGTTACCATCAATATAAAAATCAGGTCAAAAATCCGTCAAATCAGGCGCTGATGGATCCCAGAGCCCCGCCCCCGCCTGCAGCTTTGATTCTGAAGGCTGTGATTAACAACTTTTTTTTAGCCAATCGGATCGTGCACACTTTCCTCAGGGCCTGTCACGTGACAGCATTCCGACGTGTTGATTGGCAGGTTTGACTACAAGCCCACAGCGTTTGTAGTTCTCATCCGATCGGATAAACGCCTGGTTTATTTGCATCCTCTGACCTCTCGACGTCGTCCCAGCTGCTTGAAGTCTTCACTGATCTGAAGCAGAGCTGAGTAGAATCTCAGATGTGCGGTCGATGTAAAGCAGCTAGGGGAAGCCCAGCACATCTGTTTTCTTTTTGTACACATGTTCAAAAGTTTTGGAGATTTTTCTATTTTTTCAGAAATTTTTTTTTTAGTTTGATGTAATAGTAGCCCAAACTACTCTCATCTTCTGGTGGAACACGAGCCTTCTCTTCTCAAACTGAGGAGCATCTCTTACACATCTGGATAGGATTCGTCTCAACCTTCACTATAGAACGAACGCACACACACGCGGTGAGACAGGGGGCAGCACCGCACCAACAGAGACAGAAGGAAGGAAACGGTCTGAACTAATATTCTTCACGGACCACGAAACTCTAGACTCAGACTCGACGTTACTGCGGTTATGGACAGTGTTGCTTTGTGTTATACTCACAATAAGCAACAGCGTATTTAAGCATGATTTTTTTTTTACCCTTTTTAGAAACATAAAAACTTGATGGGGGTGCTTATATATATTTCAAATATGTGCGTAAATCGAAGCGCCCGTGTTACCATGTACCAAGTCAGGAGCCTTTAAAAGTCTTAATTGTGTCCTTATTTCTTTCTTTAAATCAAAAACGATTTGACCTGTAATAATAACATATCGAATAAGTTAAGATAATCGGATAGAAAGGCTGCATAGTTTAGTGCTCGGAACCGAATCACACCCGCACCTTCCAAGACACCTTACAAATGCACTGAACTTCAACTTCAAAAGGTTCCGGAGGCAGACGTGCTTATATGCTTTTATTGGCCGAATAAAGACTCATTAGCGCGACGTGACACTTACCTCACATGCAACCACATTTTAAAAGTAGAAATAACACATTTTACTTGAATAACAGAAATATAGAAACCTTATCCACACAAAAAAACAACAAATCACAGAAAAGGAATTTTTTTTAGACACGACTAGTGACTTCCTGCATCATGACATCATCCGGAACATCCTCCAATCACACGGAGACGTGGCAACACACGCAGTTAAATGCCCTTTTCGTTGGATGGGAACGTAGCAGTGGCTAAATAACACTGGAAGTTATTTTAAAAAAAAAGTAATATAATTGAAACAACACGCGGAACTCTGCTCTCTGTCTGTCTTTGATTGTGGAAACCGCCCATACGCCCATTTATGGACATAGCGGGTGGGTTCATAGCACCCCCTACTGGAGATATACTCTACTACATTTAGAGTGAAAACTTCATTGTTCTATTTTTTTAATCTAATATTCAAAGTTAGATTTTTTAAAAGAAGTACATGACGTATTGTTACGAGAAGTATTAAGCCAGAATATTAATGCATATTCTGTTTGCATATTAATGGGATTTAAAATAAAAAATTAGGAGGTGCTTCTGTTTGCGGGCTGTCTATCTATCTATCTATCTATCTATCTATCTATCTATCTATCTATCTATCTATCTATCTATCTATCTATCTATCTGTCTATCTGTCTGTCTGTCTGTCTGTCTGTCTGTCTGTCTGTCGGACCGTCCGTCCATCCATCCATCTACATCTCTGTCTGTCTATCTATCTATCTATCTATCTATCTGTCTGTCTGACCGTCCGTCCGTCCGTCCATCCATCCATTCATCCATCTACATCTCTGTCTGTCTGTCTATCTATCTGTCTGTCTATCTATCTATCTATCTATCTATCTATCTATCTATCTATCTATCTATCTATCTATCTATCTATCTATCTATCTATCTATCTATCTATCTTTCTATCTATCTATCTAATCTACAGTATCTGTCTGTCTGTCCATCTATCTATACATGTTTCTGTCTGTCTGTCCATCTCACGCTCACATTCACACTCCATCCATCCATCCATCTATTTATCTATCTACCTATCTATCTCTCTCTCTCTCTCTTTTTTTTTTTGCAGTTGCCTTTTTTTTTGCAGTTGCCTTTTTTTTTTTGCAGTTACTAACAGTGATTCAAGGAATCAAATATCACAATGTTTGGCTTCCTGATCTGGTACGAGTGAATTAATATCGAGACTCACTCAACGGCAATAACAAAATTTAAGAAATAATGAAAATTGAAATAATACAAACTTAAAGAAATGATAGCTATGAATGGATGTCACACTTTCCAATGTTGTTTTTGGATGAACACATTTCATTACTGTCACTTTATCACATTTGTAAAAAATGGTTCGGATGGTGTTGTAAGCATTTGAATCACGTAAAGTTCACGGCGTGTTTGTTGGCTTCAGCTCGCCATCGCTTCTCCTGCCCTGCGAACGGCTGAAACATGTCAACATCCTGCTGGTGTTTCCACTTCCAGAGAAACAGACATGCTGCAGTGAACTTGCCCTGTAAACGCTGGACAACTCATTTAGCTCAACTGTAATTATTTACAAAGCGCGATAAATGGCGACATTATCGTCGCTCTCTCTCTCTCTCTCTCTCTCTCTCTAATCTGCTTTCATTTTCTTTCTTCCTCTGTTATCCTTTTCTCTCTATCTCCCCTCCATCTCTCTCTCTCTCTCTCTCTCTCTCTCTGTCTGTCTCTATATCTCTCTCAATTGCTCTCTCTCTATCTCTGTCTGTTTTTCTGTCTCTCTCTCTCTCTCTCTCTCTCTCTCTCTCTGTCTGTTTCTCTGTATCCCTCTCTCTCTACTTTTCTCTGTGTCTCTCTCTTTCTCTCTCTCTCTGTCTCTGTCTGCACTGCTTTCATTTTCGTTCTCCCTCTCTTTGCTATCTTTTCTCTCTATATCTCCTCTATCTCCCCTCTATCTCTCTCTCTTTCTCTCTCGGCTCTCTCTATTTCACTCTTTCTCTCTCTCACTATCGCTCTCTCTTTCTCTCTATCGTTCTAACTCTCTCCATTGCTCTATCTCTCTCT
>MU204422.1:0-12586 GCA_017309775.1 Paedocypris sp. Pulau Singkep
TGACATTTTTTACTTACAGTGTATAATAACTATCAACAGAAAATCCCGCGCGCGTGCGTGACGCAATGAAAAGGTGCCACCCTCTAATCTACCTCATAGAACCCACACTATCTATCTCACTCATCCCTAGTCTTCATGCGGCTACTTGCGGTGGTTCCATTATGCACGAAGCCCGCTGGGAAGGAAAAGCAACCAATAACTGGCGACTCACCAAACACCAGGGTAGTGCCCCCGAGACAACTGCTCTTTCCACTTTCACCGCAACACTAATCCAACCCCCCCGACGCTACTCAAAAGAGTAACGCCCTTAACCTACCAGAGCAGCACCATATAAATAAATTCCACTTACGTTTCTTTTTTATTTTATCTTGAACACTATGCCGGTTGATTTTCAATCGCTGGTTCCTCGATCGATTAAGTTTTGATACACTTGGCGATGACGTTTCTCCGAGAAATCTCCGTGTTTTTGTCAAAGCTCCCGGACGAGCCCCCATTTGTCACAACCTGGCTCACCAGCTGTGACAAAAAGAAGGAACGGACAGCGATTTGCTCCGAACGTGGTATTTATTATCAAGCCACTAAAATGGATTCGAGGTTTTAGGGAGAAGGTAGAAGGGAGAAGGAGGCGTACGCCAGCCAGACGCGCAGGCAATCCGCCGATTCCCGGACGCGCCGCTTACGGTAAGCCTCGTCCACTTTTATTGGTCCTTGGTGAACCACGCCGGCTGTTCTGCATGCCTCTGATGGACTGTATGTCCCGCCCCTGTGTCAGAACCACAACAACACAGGCATGCCGGACGTCACAATGCTAATGTGCTAATTGCTACGCAGGTCTGTGGCAGGATTGAGTGTCACACCTCACAACGACTTTTTTTATTTCATTTTCCATGTATTTATTTGGTTACTTATTTTATTTAAACATATATATAGTTATATATAGTTATATATATGGTCAGTCTAGCGTGAGCTGCTGTGGCAGGATTGAGCCGAGTGTCACACCTCACAACGACTTTTTTATTTCATTTTCAAGTTTTGCCAATAACAAACTAGTGGCAGTTCCAGCATCTTTTTGGTCTACACAACACAACGCAGAGTCGTAACAGCGGTTCGAGGCGGACCGGTTACATAAGCACCCCACCCCCCCTGATTTTTCAATCATAAAAAAAATTAGAAATATATACATAATTTATGGTAGTGGGGGACTGCGTACGCGCTCTCCCCTGATCTTGAGGTTGAAAGTCAGATGTTGTCCGGAGCTCCTTATCTGCTTGGCTGCATGAGCCGCTGTGCGAGCCGACGTACCGAGTAGAAAAAAAAACGAGCCTTTTCTAGGTTGCATGGATCAAAGACGAAAATGATTTCATGCGCTGAATTTTAAGGCAGCAACAATCCTGACGACTAGGCCAGAAGATCCTGCTGCCCAATCCCCACCAAAAGAGGCCGGCCGAGTGCCGAGGACCCCTGGGCCTAAATACACGTTGCCTGTGGCTTTTGGTCGCACAGTCGGAGTTCTGGCTTTTATTTTGTCTTCTTTACTTTGTATCTTCTTCACGAGGTAAATGCAGAGTAAAAGTCTTGGTCATTAATGCGTGTGAGATCAGTAATAATGAACACTGAATGTGTTTTTCTTGACAGTAAGAAGAGCTCGAGTGGTTAGCAGGTACCGATCCTTATAGTCAAATATAAACTAGTTAAATCAAACGGCTGAATTCTGTTCTCTCTCCTTCTCAGACGGGAGATAAACACTCGGATGACGTGACTGAAGCTAATGAGTGAGCGGAGATGATGATGATGATGAGCAAACGTCCCTTTCTTCTTTTCTTCCTCTCGGTGTCGTATTAGTTGTATTTCGGTCAGCTCTGCTTTTCACAAATGAATGCTTTGTTCTTTTTTATAATGTAATTTTGTTCTAGGGTTCTATTTTATTTTTTTCATCTGTAATGTTTTTGCATAATAGTGCTTTTTTTCAGATTTTTTTAAGACCCACCCTCTTCATAAAGAATTCCCATCTTATCTTTTTACCTAATGCTTTGCAAATTAGATTTTTCCAGGGTTTTTATTTTTAGAGTGGCGAGTCTAATTCTTTTACATTTCTTTGGCAGACGCTTTTATCAAAGTTGCTGAAATTGTTTTAGATATAAAGTTCATTTAGATGGTGTGACAGTGTAGCTGAAAATACAAAACTTATATATTTTATAAAACAATAAACTATATTCTTTGCCAGAAAAACATTTTTTTTAATTAATATAATCTTCTTTTATATATATATATATATATATATATATATATATATATATATATATATATATAATATATTCAGTATATATATATATTGTGTTTTTTTTTTTTGTATTTGTACAGTCTTTTCTGCTTAGTCCTGTTAATTACCGCAAGGGGACAAATTAATACGTTTTTTTTATTTGAATAAAATACAGAAAAAGTACACAAGGACAGCAAACACCATACGATCAAATAGTTATGTCACACTTGTAAAATTACGATATCATATGCAAAAAGTCTAAACAGCTTTAAACGTTTGCGCGCGTGTCTATCAGTCTGTGTGACTCAAGAAGACTCCGTTTCCCAGCGGCCCTCAGACCGACGTCACTCGGATTTGCCCCGCCCCTCGATTCTCGAGGCCGTTCCGTGTCGCGCGTCTCGAACTATTATTCACTGTTGTTACGATTATTTACGTTTGTGTGAAATCATCGACGACCTCGTGTGAAGATGCGCGTTATTAAAGAGGAAAGAGAAGACGCGGGAGAATATGACGCGTCCGGAGCCGCTGAGGAGAAACCAGGTCTGTGTTCCTGTCAGTGTTTTTCCTGTCAGTCTTTGCTCCTTTTATTTTTATTATTTAGTTTGAAAAATGGCTCCATCTGATGTTTCTTAGAAGACCTAGACTTTTTACTACCTCCCTTAGTCATGAGGTGTGTTTCTTGACTAGTCTGGTAGCAAAAATGAGCTTAATTTTAAATGTAAAGGGAGTCTTTACCTGAAAATATCAGTGTGTGTGTGTGTTCCTGTATTTAGCACATCATTGGGTCCAGAATGCTAGTTTTAGCACAAAGTGGGGCCCTATGTGCACTTGTGGGGTCTTTGTCTAGGGTCCCACAAATTTGAAGATCTGTTTGAGGGTCAAGATGAAATTTTAAGGAGTTTCAGAGTTAAAAGGTTAAAAATTGTTGGAAAAGGGAATGTTTTGATGCTTTGGGTTACAGTGAGGTGAGGGAGAACGTCTTATTTTGCATGTAAGTCAATGGTGGGGCCCCACTATGATAGAAATGTGTGTGTGTGTGTGTGTGTGACAAAGCTTCAAAGAGGATGGCTGAAGGAGTGGAGAAGACACCGAGACCTCCAGCCGGATTCAGGTTAGATTTCTTTATCATTTTTCAGTTCGTTTTTTCTCTTAATGTTTTTTTTTGTTCACATTTCATTGTAAACAAGAAAATGGGGGGGGGGGCAGTTTGGAGACAATAGCAAATGTGATTTTCTTTGTATAGTTAGTTTTTGTGAAAATATGTTTATGTGAGAAGATTTGTTTCTCCATCAGTTGTGTCTTTTTAGTTTAGGAAGATATTTCAATTCAAACAACATCCAGACATGGACGAGATTTTAACTAACTCTACTAACGTCCACCATAACTCGTTATTATTCGTATAACACCAATTATTCGTCATTAGCATCCGTGCATTTGTGATGTCATGTGACTTCCCCATCTCTTACCGTTTGATCTCGTTCACTCTGCAGATAAAAGAAGAGCGACGGAGGAGGTGAAGAACGAGGGGCGTGTCCTAATCACAGAGTCGCCGTGATTTGAGTGATTTTTGTCACGTGATTTGAGTGATTTTTTTTTTTAAGCACTTTCGTCTGGAATAGTGCTTTGTACACTCACTCTGTACGATTATTTGCTTATTTGTGTAACAATTTTGCGTAATATTTTCGTCAATAAATCTCAGCGATGAAAGAACACATGTGTTGGTCTCCTAAACTAAACATCTGGATCACAGTAGAATAGCTAATGTGTGTTTTCTTACGTGTGAAAATGTGGTCTTAGTTTCTTTTCAGCGTAACGATTGACGTCTTGACAGTGTTTTACTACTTTGAGTTCATTGGTCTGTACTGAGGTCAGTTCGCTTCTGACCTTTCTACAGGCCAATGAGAACACTCCGTTTGGCTGCGTGATTTTGAAAGCGTCGATATGAAAACGTGGCAGTTGTGGGACACTGGTAAGAGGAATAGTTTGGAGATTCTAGGAGCCAAATGAGTCAAATCCGTGACTGAAAGGATGGATGAGGAGGTTTCATAGGTGACTTCAGTTCAATGACGTCACTGCCTGATCAGCTTTAATACGAGCATGATTGATAAGCGATGAGATTTGATTTGCGATTGATGAGCTTACATTTCTGTTAGGGCTGTCAAACGATAACATTTTTTAACTAGTTAATCGCACTTCCTCAACCAAATTAATTGCGATTAATCGCAATTAAATCACAAATAACAATAATAATTTATTATTAATAATTCTTTAGTGTTAACAATTATTAATAACAGGAACAAGTATAGAATATTGAATATTGAACTGTAAAATGTAAATGAATATAAACTCAACACAAAATAAACACTTGTTTAAAGACTGTAATATACCGTTTTGACCAAAGAAAACAATAGGTAAGCCGTCATAATAATTAAAACAGAAATAAGTAATTTTGAGGAAAAGAGACAACGGATATGTATTTGTATATGTATCTAAAAGAACCAAAGTTCCGGCAAAACCGGAAATTCCAAAAAAACCGAAGTGCACTTAATGGCGTTAATGAAATTTGGCGCAATTAAACAAACTTAATTAATCGCATGAGTTAACGCGTTAACTTTGACAGCCCTAATTTCTATATTTCGGGGTGATAGGGCGACGTATGAGATTTCATGCAGCTAATTCGAGTTTTCTCATTGATTTTTGTAGCCAATCAGACTCACTGGGTGTTGTCAATCTTCTCAAAAGACAAGAAGGCCTCGTTCCTTACCATCAGGGGAATGTCACACAAGTAACCGAGGTGTCTTCTTTTCAGACGTGAAGCTGGTGAAGGAGGAAAGAGAAGAAGCGTGTGAAGTGGAGAATAAACAGCAGGAGCTTCTCAACAGTGTGACTGAACAAGCCTCTATTAGTTGTTTAAAGACGGACAAGAGTTCCTCAGACCAAACAGCAGAAGATCAACCAGTGTCTGCTTTCCTTCACAGTGGAGATGTTTCCTTCACACTTACTCCTAAATATGAAGAACTGCTCAACAAATCTCACGCAATAGCCGAGAAACACACGTGTCATCATTGCGAGGAGACGTTCTCCGCCCTCAGAACTCTACAGATCCACATGCAGACTCACAGCGGCGAGAAGCCGTTGACTTGCTTTCAGTGCGGGAAGAGCTTCTCACAAAAGTCCAGTCTGAATGTCCACATGAGGATTCACACCGGCGAGAAGCCGTTCAGCTGTCCGCAGTGCGGGAAGAGCTTTTTAGAGAAGGGAAGTCTGAGTAAACACCTGAGGAGTCACACCGGCGAGAAGCCCTTCTCCTGCTCTCAGTGCGGCAAGAGCTTCTCGCAGAAGTATGACATGAACGTTCACACCAGGATCCACAACGGCGAGAAGCCGTTCTTCTGCTCTCAGTGCGGGAAGAGCTTCTCACGCAGCAACAGCCTGAACGAACACCTGAGGATCCACACGGGCGAGAAGCCCTTCAGCTGTCAGTGCGGCAAGAGCTTCACGGGTAAGTCATACCTGATCAACCACATGAGGACTCACACGGGCGAGAAGCCCTTCTCCTGCTCTCAGTGTGGCAGGAGGTTCCTACAGAAAAGCACCCTGAATAAACACATGAAGACTCACACCGGCGAGAAGCCCTTCTCCTGCCCTCAGTGTCTGAGAAGCTTCTCCGAGAAAAGCACTCTCCACAAACACACGCGCACCCACACCGGCGAGAAGCCCTTCTCCTGCTCTCACTGTGGGCGGAGCTTCTCACGCAGAGAAGACCTCAACGCTCACGTGAGGATCCACACCGGCGAGAAACCCTTCATCTGTCAGTGCGGGAAGAGCTTCTCACGCAGTGACCGACTCACGGATCACCTGAGGACTCACACCGGCGAGAAGCCGTTTCACTGTCAGTGCGGGAAGAGCTTCTCCGGGAGATCAGACCTGAAACATCACATGAGGATCCACACGGGCGAGAAGCCCTTCTCCTGCTCTCAGTGTGGGAAGAGGTTCTCGCAGAAAGGCACGCTGAATAATCACATCAAGACTCACAGCGGCGAGAAGCCCTTCAGTTGTTCTCAGTGTCTCAAGAGGTTTTCCGAGAAAGGAGCTCTGAACGTCCACACGAGGACTCACACCGGTGAGAAGCCCTACTCCTGCTCTCAGTGTGGGCGGAGCTTCTCCTACAGACAGAGTCTGAAGGAACACGTGAGGAGCCACACGGGCGAGAAACCCTTCATCTGCTCTCAGTGTGGGCGGGGCTTCTCCAATCGAACGGCGTTGAATGGTCACGTGAGGACTCACACCAGTGTGGTGCAGTAGAAGTCTCCTGAAAGTCGAAGAAAAAAAAAAAACGACGTTAGCGAATCTGCTCGAATCCAACTTCTCAATTTCTCAAACGCTTCGAACCAAGTGATTCGTCGGCTGTAAAAAGGAACTGAAGCGCTACAATCAGATGGATCTTTTTGAGGATTGAGGCTTTAAACAAAACGGCGTTCGAGAGGCTTTATAAATAATAATAATAATTCATTCGATTTTTTATTTATTGGCGCCTTTCATGTCACTCAAGGTCGCCTTACATGACACACAACATTCACACACATACCAATTACATAAAAATGACTTTTATGTGAGTTGCGTTTTTGTACGAATTAATCGATTGTGGATTCATCTGTGTTAAACTGTTAAACGCAAAATTTTACGAGGAAAAAAGAAGACATATTTTTATTGCTCGTGAAAAAGAAAAAAAATGGATGCTTTTGTTTACGCACATATTTGAAATGTGCCAATAAAAGCACTCGTGGTTTCAAGCTTCTAAAGTTGGGAATAAATTGGTGCTTAAATTTGCGTAAATGCAATATTTGAAGACAAATGATGTTTGTATTAGCACTTGGCTTGATCATCGGATTCTAAAAGAGTCATAATAACGTGACTGATTTTAAAATAATATTAATTATTTTATAGATTCATAACAATGACATGAATAAATTGTCTTAGTGCTGTTCAACTTAAAAACAAAGAAAACATTTTGAAAAAAAAAAAACTCTTTTTAACTCTACCTAATTTTTATTTTGCTGAGATTCTACCATAAGACGCCATAATGAAAACCGACTTACTGTAAATGCTTTTGGGACTGATTTAAAAAACAAATCACAATTTAATAAAGAGTCTGACACACACAAGCTGTTTTTTTGTCTTCATTTTTGAAACTTGTTTACTATACTACATGTATTTCTGTCTCTGTGCTTAGAAAACGCAATATCCTCACTTGACTAACAAAGGTTTTATTTAAACGCTCATCTGTAATCGAGTTTTAATCGGACTCTGTTTCCCAGCGTCCCTTTCGTGACGTCACGTTTTCTTCGTCCCGCCCAAGACCGGCTGCGTCATTTAAAAATAGCGATGCCGCGGGAGAATATGAAGCGTCAGGAGTCGCTGAGGAGAAACCAGGTCTGTGTTCTTCTCTTTAATAATAATATATCGTTATTTAACTTTGACATGTTGATCTTGACTAGTAGAAACGTGTTTAAATCAGATCTGCGTTAACACGTGACCGGAAACTCGCGGGTGTTTCTCTGTGGAGTTTTATCGCGATTAAAGACGTTCCCGACGCGTTTTTAATTGAAATGTTAAACGGTTTTTAGTGTCGTTGTGGTTTAATGTGTAAGTGTCGTCAAATGACACGTTACAAAGAGGGAAAGTGGATCTTTTCGGGGCTCCCCTCAGCGTTTTCGCGCCTTTTTAGTGTCCGATCTGTTTATAAAATGACCAAAATGGCATCGATCTACCTCTATATAATGCCAAAATATATTTATAAATTAACAGTAGTGAGTTAGGTTTTTGTTAAAGTTCCAACTACAATCTCAATTTGGACTTTTGCTGGGTAAAAATTCACATGGGTTTCTTTCTTCTTTCCAGACGTGAAGCTGGTGAAGGAGGAAAGAGAAGAAGCGTGTGAAGTGGAGAATAAACAGCAGGAGCTTCTCAACAGTGTGACTGAACAAGCCTCTATTAGTTGTTTAAAGACGGACAAGAGTTCCTCAGACCAAACAGCAGAAGATCAACCAGTGTCTGCTTTCCTTCACAGTGGAGATGTTTCCCTCAGTTCCACACTCACTCACACTAGAGAGAAACACTGTCACGAGGTCTTTCAGACTAAAAAGAAAAAACTCAAAAACCAGGGGATTTGTCTGTCTTCAGTGCGGGAAGAGTTTCACACGGAGACGATACCTGAACGTTCACATGAGGATTCACACTGGAGAGAAACCCTTCTCCTGCTCTCCGTGTGGGAAAAGCTTCAGACAGATGGCACATCTAAAAGATCACGTGAGGATTCACAGCGGTGAGGAACCATTGTTCTGTTCTCTCAAGGTTACCTCAGTATGACACCTCGCAATCTTTTATTGGTGAGTAGCTGAAACGAAAATGCCAAGGCAAGTCACGGAAGTGTCGTTTCAAACGTCAATCCATCACCTTCCACTTCCCTTTGTGAACAAGACCACGAGATACTTGAACTGTAAATGGCAAACCACCCTTGACTGGTTGAAGATGATGGCCTCAGACTTTGAGGAGCTGATCTTCATCCCAGTCGTTTCACATTCAGCTGCTATACTCCCTGTGGAAGGTCCTGGTCTGTGGAGGCCAGCAGGACCATCTGCAAAAAGCAGAGATGAAGTCCTCTGGCCTCCAAACCAGATGCCCAAACACCTTCAAGTCCACAAACACATGCGTATTCCCATGAATCCTCGAGCACCCTGGCATGGACTTTACCAGGAAGTCTGAGGAGTATGATCTCTCTATAGTTGGAACACACCTTCTAGTCTCCTTTTTTAAGAATGAGAAGAACTCAGAAGGGTTGAGGAGCTCCTCCGTCCCACTATCTCCTCAGTTCAGGTCACCATCTCCCACCTTTACTGTACTTTACTGTGAGCAGTATTGTGAGGGAACCGCTTTATCTTCTTGAGAAGTCGGACAGTTTGCCAGACTCTCTTTCTCAGAGTCTTGATTGTCTCCAAATCCGACTTGATTTGTTCTGCCACTTTCTCTCAGGCCTGTTATTCTATCAGGAAACGTCTTGTTAGCTTCACAAACAGTGAAACAACCTAGTTTTGGTTTGTTTATCACTTCCTCTTTAATCAAATGCCATGCGTAATAATTCAAGTGAAGTTGAATTATTACAAATACAAGTGAAGTTGATGATTAGATGGTTTATCACGTCACGGAAGCTTGAAGAGTGCCGTCTTTTACAATATATTTCTGACTCCTTCACTTCATTTTCACACGTGCGTAAACACTGTTGAAATTTACCTTTACAATGAACCAGAGACGTTGGCGTAAACCACGTGTCAAACTCAAAAACTACATTTCCCACAATGCCTTTTGACTATGTTAGTGTTTCCACAGTTTAATGTTATTTTTCTTCTTTCACTTGGGCAGTTTGATCCGTCATTAATGGAATTGTGTGTGTTTTGATAAGCTGGCAAAATGTAAAAAGGTTTGTTTATCTTTTAAAGGATAGTGATTATGATTTATGCAACAAGTAAACACAGGTTTTCTACGCAACTGCAATAGTGACTGTAAATATTGTTGGTAAATAAATAGTTATGGTAAATACTGAGTTGTGTGGGACACCAGGCCATTTCAGGACCAGGGACAGTTTAACATTAGGAGTAGTTACATTGATTTTACATCACGATTGATTACATGTAATTACATTTATAAGTTACATCCTACTGATGATAACTATGAGGATATGACACGTGTCACAGCATTAATTTCTGATAAATTGTCTGTGTTTGATCATCTGTGTCGCAGAGATGAAAGCAAAATATCTGAAACGTTTCTTCATTTCTCGTTTATCTACAAGATCGTGGCGGTTTATTTGCTTTGGCACTTTATTGTCTTGGTGTTTCTCATTTTGACATATCATCATGTTCCAGTCTTATGTTGTTTATTTTTTTACTTGTTATTTGTTTTTCCATTAAATTATTATTGCAATTTTGTCTTTTTCGAGACACTCCCCCTCATGTTTAAATGCTGTATGATCGGGAAATACGAATGTACATGTGTAATGTGTATGTGACAAATAAAATGTACATATGTAAAAATAAAATTGACAAAGAACATTACAGGTAACGCAAGTTTTTTTTTTATTCTACTTTGATCTTCTGTCTTTTTGTAACACCGCTGCTTACTGGGGACAAATAAAGTTTTTTTTATTTGATAGAAAGTAACAGACACATCAGTCGTTAGACTAGGGTGGCGCTAAACTCAATTGGAATGACTCGAGAAGAAGACGCGTGACGTCATCCAAAATGGCGGCGTTCGAAAAAATTTACGTGGAAGTTTAAAACAAGAAGTTGTTTTAAATGTAAAGTTAATGCACGTTTGAATGGTCTGCAATCGTCGGTGCGTCCTCTAATGCATCGATAAATCGTCCGCGAGCTTCATTTTGCGAGATTAGGATGCGCGTCATTAAAGAGGAACGAGAAGACGCGGAAGAATATCCGCGAGAAACCGATCAACACGCTGAGGAGAAACCAGGTCTGTGTTCTTCTCTTATCGCCAAAACGTTCCACAACTTCTGCGTTTACACGTGTCATATACGATTTAATCGTTTAAATTGCAACACCGCGTGCAGTTTTAGAACGAGGAAAGCGCGCGAAGTGAAGATTACCTCAGATATTCAAGACTTTACCTCAGATTTTGTAATTCAAACGTCGCGTTATCTGTTGGTGAAGTGAATCTGACGCATCGACTCAGAACGCGAGCGCAGACAGATGTGTGAAGGCGGGATCTCGCCGAGCAGATGTTCAGCTGCGTCAATATGAGAAAAGAAGTGGGATGTTGTGGTAGCTAAAGCTGCTAGCATTGTTAGCTTACTAGAAACAAGAAACGGTCACGAATTTAGCAGTTTGGGATAAACGTGGTTTCAGTGCTAAACGGTGAAACATTTAACACGATACGACAGTAGCGCGGGGATTAAGCAAACTTTTTTATTTCAATTAAGTGTATTTTGCTTACCTGACATTTTTCCTCTTTTTTTAATATTTGAGTGAGTTTTGTCAGTACGGCTCTTATAAGGTTTTTCGGAACATCAAACTTCGGATAAGCGTGTTTGGGGTTAATCAGCCGGTTTAGTTAGCGGATGGTAAGTTAACAGTGGTAAGTAAGTTAACGTCTGGCTGATATGTTTCGACCGCCAAACATCTGTTATTCTATTGCAGAACAGATGTTTTAGGTGACACAAACACCCAAGTTGCTTTCTTTCGTTTCCAATGATTGATAGTTTATTGTTATTATTTTTTACATGTGTGTTTTGCAGACGTGATGCAGGTGGGTGAAGACAGGGAGGTTCTCTCGGAGTGTGGGCGGAGCTTCTCACAGCAGGCACATCTGGAGCGTCACATGATGTTCAGCGAGCTGTCGGGCGGCGGTGACGAGGCGGAGGCCAGCACCTCCAGCAGCGCCAGCACAGACGGGCACCCGTGGCCGTACCTGAAAGAGATGTTTTCATTCGCCGAAATCCAGAACGACTCGTACAGGATGCAGTGTCTGCTCTGTCTGCCGCGCACCAAACGAATAAGCGCCTTTCGGAATTCGCCGTCCAATTTGAGGAAACACATTGAGGTGAGATTGTTTATGTAATATATAGTGTTGTCAAAACGATTCTTTTTTTTAACTTGTTAATCGCACTTCCACAACCAAATTAATCCCGATTAATCCCGATTACTAACGATTAATCACGATTATTTATGTTTAATCACATAATAATACAAATTATTATTTTCAATTGCTATAATTTATAATTAAATGTAATAACAATAATAATAATAATAATAATAATTATCAAATGAATGATTATTAAACAAATAAATAACTGAAACTTGTAATAAATTCAAATTTCATTCGTCACACATTATACGCATTATACGTGGTACAACATGTAGTGAAATGTGTTTTTGATTGTTCCAGCATTTAAACATAGGGATGTTGATCTCTCCCACATCCCTATGTATATATAATATAATATTGAATATTGAAGTCAAAAATATAAATTAATGTAAACTCAACACAAAATAAGCACTCGTTTAAAAGCTGTAATATAATTTAGTGCATATACGGTATATTTTATTTATTAACAGTAGGGCTGCACGATTTTGAGAAAAAACCTAATTGCGATTTTTCTGAAAAATATTGCGATTTCGATGCGATTTTCGGTTTTTGCACTTTAAAGTGCAAAACTAAAATTATGAATAAAATATATTGTTACTTTTACAACACAGTTAAATAAACTACATACAAAGTGATTGAAGTGATGAGATTGTTTGATGGTTTGTTATT
>MU204422.1:12686-29340 GCA_017309775.1 Paedocypris sp. Pulau Singkep
AAAACATGGTATTCCAACTTTATCATCACCACTTATGAATCTATTATACACACACACACACACACACACACACACACACACACACATCTCTCTCTCTCTCTCTCTCTCTCTCTCTCTCTCTCTCTCTCTCTCTCTCTCTAACTCTCTGAAGCGGCTGAAAATAACGTGGTTTTAGTGAAATGTAATGATTATAATCGGCGTGTAAAGAGTGTGTGTGTGTAAAGCTGAACACTCTCAGTGACTCTTACATCATTTATCATTAGAGATTAGCGAGTGTTTGTAGCTGGTCAGATCAAGTTTGTGTCAGTATAGTGAAACACACTCGGACTGAACTTCACATTCAACTGATGATGATGATGAAGATGATGACTGAGAAAGATCATAATGATCTGTTGTTGAAGTAAAAGAGAGAAAAGAAACGATTTGTTACCGAAAAGAAAAAAATCACAGCAATCATATGTCAAGAAACGTACAAATTAAATAACATGTATTAATTCATCCAAAAATGTGTTAGTGAATCTTGGTTTCCTGTGGCGTCCAATCACCAGAGGAGTAAAGTGCTTGTGTAAACTTAGGATATGTTGTGCATTTTGCAAATATTTTTTTACTCAAAGTATGTTTGGCTAATTTCTACTTGTACCAAGTATCAAAAATATAAGCAACTTTTTTAAATTCACGCAGTCCCAATAGATTCACGCAATCAATGAAGTGCAAGTACTAATACAAGTACAAATACTGAGCTCAGTGTTTCAATGTCTGAAAAACGCGTTCACATGTTCAAAAATGAGGCAACACACAAGCAGGTTGATGATATATTTAATTAGCAATGACAAAGAGACATTTCTAGACTCTTTGTTTTTTTTTTTGGAAGCATGTTTACATTGTATTATTATGGTTATTCAAACTGTTAAAGCTGTTCAAGGTGTCATTTACTGTACGTACGGTCATAAATCCAGATTTCTCCAGATGAATTGATTTTAGTTTTTCCATGTTATTATTAATAGTAGTGGTAAGGTCATTTCTTGCGGTTAAGAATTCCGCATTAGAGTTCGGCATAAATGCTCCCTGAATTGAAATTTTGAAAAAGTGTGCGGTTTCATTTTCATCCACAACAACGATAAATAAGCAGTGAATATATTTAAAGTATAATCAAAGTACTAATAAAAACAAAACAATGTAGAAGCGATAATTTTACGAGCGTTTACACTATAAAGTTAAGACTAAAAGCTAAACACTAAGTTATTTATGTCTTTCAAACCAACAGTTAATTTTGAGGTTCTTGACGGTTTATTGCAATTATCTTGTTTAAAAAACAAAAATAATACATTGCAGATTGTGCGCTTTCATACAGTTAAAACTGTGAAAAGATCCTTACAACTGCTCTGAAATTGAACAAAAAGTCTGGTGAGTATTTAAACGAGCGTTTATTAAGAGCGGAGTTCATATTAACCTACATTATACACTTCAACATTCAATATTACAAGCTTAAAGTTACAAGTAAATAAATAAATTACAAGTTATTCATTTGCGATTAATCTATGATTAATTTGTTTGAAAAATCGTTGGACAGCACTAACTTACATTTTGAGCGCTTTACAAATGCACTTCTATTTGCGTAAATACGGTAATAATCAGATACTAGTGACACACACACACACACACACACACACAGTGAACAATAGATTTTCATTCAACAATAATCATTTTAAAAGTGACATTAACATTATCCTGACAGAAAACAGAACAAAAACATAGAATAGATTAAATTCTATGAAAATTCAGGACACAACTGCTGATGTAACTGTGAATAGAAAAAAAAATGAAAGCGAACGATTTACACTTGTTCTTTCACTCCAGGATTCGGGGAAAACAGAAGGGCAAGTGTTCAGAATCCAGTCTTTTATCATAGACCCTTGACCGCTGTGAAGGTTTTGACGTTTTATTCGTGATCGGTGCAAAAAAAACAAAAACACACAAAATAAATTAATAAACTGTTGATTTCGCTGATGTTTTTTTTTCGGACATGCCTGATTCTCCCACTGTAAACCGCATGAAACCGGAAGTTAGAAAAACTCTCGTTCACATTTCAAAATAAAAGTCACAATGTTGGTACACACAAAACAAACGAAGGCCGATTAAATAACAAAATAATATTTCCTTTGGGGTTCGTTACTCCAAGAAAGAAAACAATTCGCCTAATAAACGCAAACTCAGAAAATATATTCGTTTTAAAATTTGCTCTGCTCAACTGAGCTTTCAGGAGCACAATAGGTGTAAAAATGAAGCGGCAATTTCTTTACACGATTTAACGTTTGAGATAATACATATGTTACTACTAAATATTTATTAAGATTCATCGATTTTACGAACCAAACGGACACGTCTTATCTAAACACCACGCTTATAAATATCCATAAATGATACGCTTAAATACATTTTTGCGAAGCCACTTTCATTATGCAAAATGCGCGTCTCCGGTTGGCCAGCACCAGGGGGGCGTGGCTCTAACACCACCACAACGCGGTGGATTGATGATGGTGTGGTGCCGCGTGAGGGTCCGTCCACAGACGAGGACATCAGGACTCCAGCTGTTCCTGCTCGGGGACGTGAAGCCTGGTGTGGAAGTGCAGACCGGCCCTGTGAGCGAAGCTCCGCCCACACTGGGAGCAGACGAAGGGCTTCTCGCCCGTGTGCACCCTCATGTGCACCCTGATGTTGGTCTGGTGCGTGAAGCTCCGCCCACACTGCGGACAGCTGAAGGGCTTCTCGCCCGTGTGAGTCCTGAGGTGAACTCGCAGGTTCTCTTTCCGAGCGTAGCAGTTCCCGCACTGAGGGCAGCTGAAGGGCTTCTCGCCGGCGTGACTCCTCACGTGAGACTCCAGGACTCCTCGCTGTGAGAAGCTGGTGCCGCACTGGGAGCAGACGAAGGGCTTCTCGCCCGAGTGAATCTTCATGTGGACGTTGAGGTTTTCCCTCAGCGAGAAGCTCTTCCCGCACTGAGGACACGAGAAGGGCTTCTCGCCCGTGTGAGTCCTGATGTGGATCTTCAGCTTGTCCTTGTAGGAGAAGCTCTTCTCACAGTGAGGGCAGCAGAAGGGCTTCTCGCCCGTGTGACTCCTCATGTGGATCTTCAGCTTGCTGGGGACGGTAAAGGCCTTGTCACACTGAGGACACTCGTGTTTCTTACCGTGGTGAGGTGTTTTTTGAGAGGAGAAGGCCTCCTGACAGAGACCACAGAGCTTCTCCCCCGCGTGAGTGTGGAGATGCTTCACCAGACACCCGTTCCTTATGAAGGTCTGATCACAGTGATGACACGGGAACGGAGCGAGTGTGGAACTGAAGGAAACATCTCCACTGTGAAGGAAAGCAGACACTGGTTGATCTTCTGCTGTTTGGTCTGAGGAACTCTTGTCCGTCTTTAAACAACTAATAGAGGCTTGTTCAGTCACACTGTTGAGAAGCTCCTGCTGTTTATTCTCCACTTCACACGTTTCTTCTCTTTCCTCCTTCACCAGCTTCACGTCTAACAGGAAGAAAACGAAAAATAAATACAATGACAACATGGTGAAAACAGTGAAATATTAGATTCGACTTTATCGTCACGAGGCAGTTATTACTTTTGTCGATTCTCTGAAATGAACTGAACTTGAACGTATCTCACGTCTGGATGAGGGAAATCTCACTGATGCTTTACCTCACGAGTCACTAGAGAGTCACTTTTTTCTATTGTACCTCGGTTTTTTATAATTTTGTCGTAGAATTTTACGTTTGATCGATTTGGCACTAACCTGATTTTTTTTTTTTTAAATCGAACGAAAAAATTAAAAAACTAACGAGAAAAAAAAAAATCGGAAGAAAAAATATCAAATTTCAAATGAAAAAGTGAAGATTGCAAGCGAAAAATGTACCAAAAAAAACTTAAACAGAAAGCATTTTTGCCAGAACGGAAAAAAAAAAACAGAAAAAATCGGAAGTGAAAAAAACAAAATACTTTCAAAGGAAAACGTGTAAAGTAAAGTGAGTAATATGGCGAACCACATCGAAACTGGTGCTCCGCTTTTAACCACACCGAGTGAAGTGCACATTCACTGCAAGTTTTCTTTGTATTTTATTCTCATTTTATCTTTATTTCTGCTGCATTTTATCTTTTTTATTGTATTTTTATGCCCATTTTTAAATGCTGGACGATGGGAAAAACACATTTCACTACATGGTGAACCACGTGTAATTTATGTGTGACATCACATTTGAATTTGAAAACACCAATGATTTATTTTATTTATTAGTTTGATTTTTTTTACGCCATCTCAGCTTCAATGGCTATAATATTAATGGCACCACGGTCTTTGACAATTTTACACTTTAGAAAGCAAAACATCTCTATAACAGCTGATACATAGTAATAAATACAGAACTTTTCAAAACGACTACAACAAAGTAAATACACTCGTTCATATTGATTTCTGTTAAAACACCAATGACGTCACCGCCTCACGTGTCAAAACTAAACAGGTGACAAAACGTCAGGTGAAAGTGTTAATATCGCTTGTGGTTATAATGATTCAAACATCAAAACGGCGAGTTTACAGTGTATTTTACTATTTTACTATTTAAAAAGAAGAAGAATCTCCGACCTGGTTTCTCCTCAGCGGCTCCGGACGCTTCATATTCTCCCGCGTCTTCTATTTCCACCTTAATGATGCGCATTTTTAAAGTCTCGCGAGATGAGGCTCGTTAACGTCTGCTCGGAAATGCATAAGCAACGTCGAGAGAGAAAAAAAGCAATAGCTCGATTTACAACAACGTCTTGCTGGAAGCGTCCACGTCAATGTTTACGAACGCCGCCATTTTGAATGACGTCACGCGGCTTCTTCTCCATTCACTCTATTCACGAGTTTAGCGCCACCTGTCGTTCTCATCGTTTACGTCACGACAGATCTGTTGTTTCTTGCGCTCCAGAAATATTTATATATAAATAAAAAAAACAGCCATAAAGGTTCTTGAAATTAATTGAAGAAATAATTTTTAGTCACTCTACACACACTGAAACGACACCTTCTTCCGCTTCTCTTCCTCACACTTGTACTTTTATTTTAATGTCTTTTCGCTATGTTTATTCTGACATTGCCATCTATATATTATACAAATATATATTTTATTATATTTGATTTACTGTTTTTGGTTTTGCCGTACTTTTCCTATTGCGCTGAGATTTGAAGGGAATGCCGGAAAAATTGTATAGACTCCTTTGTTAAATTGTGAGGGAAACAAAAACAATAAGAATAATGAAGCGAGTAGAATACAACAAATCAACAAATAAATTGTTCGTTAAGAATAACTGTTTGAAACTAAGAGACATCGATTATGAAAAAAAATATCATACAGAGTCAAAAAATAATTACATTTTTGAAAAAAGTATGTCATTTTATTTCAAATAGTTTGCGGATGTACTGCTTACTTGTGGTGTGTTGACTCCTCCCACACTTCCTGGTCAAGCAGCTGTCAGCTTCTCATCAGCCAATCAGAGTAGGGGCCGCCCCCACGTGAAAAATGTGCTCAATTCAATTCCATTCTTCTCCAGAAAACATCAGGGTTGAGAAAACAGCGCCACCTTGAGGGACCGAAAGACGCAATGTAACGAAAGAAGACGTAATGACGGAGAAAAGGACTCAGCCAAGCACATGCCGTACTTTATTAAACTTTACATTATAATTACATTATAAGCCACGTTACAAGTGCAAAAAACACAATCATTTGATGTATGTTCGTGCAAGAATAGTGGACAGAAGCTTATTAGCCAGTCATTAAGTGCCATTATTAGTCATAGAAATAGTCTTAATTAAAAAAAAAACGGACAAAGACGTAACACAACATCTTCTTTAACACGTACTGAGACGATCAGTAACTGGGGAAAGGAATCAGATTAGTGACAAAATTATCAAACGTACATTTCTAAGAAACGAACGAAATGGTTTTTTTTTTTTTTTTTTTGATCTTTACGTTTTTTGTTGAAACGTTATTTTTCTGCTTCTGATGTTTTTGTCCGCATCCATTTTTTTCCGTTCGGACTTCTGGCGCAAGATTCACGTGGGGGCGGGCCTTACTCTGATTGGCTGGTGTGAAGCGCACACAAAAATAGGAAACTAACGGAAAAAAAAAATCTGTGATAATGTGATAAGTGTAATGTGAATACTGTAAGCGGAAAAAAAACCCTAAAAAAACGGAATTGCAAGAGAAACATGTAAAAAAAAAACCTAAGTCGAACGTTTCGAAATTGACGTTTGATATTTTCGCCACGTATTCTCTATTCCACGATCACGCACTCTCCAACGTGATTGGGTGAGTTTTCGCGTGACTCGTCATCTCGCTCTCACTGGCGAAGCTCCTCCCACAGGGTTTCTCGTCCGTGTGGATCCGCGTGTGGACCTTCAGACTGGACTTCTGAGAGAAGCTCCGCCCACACTGAAGACAAGAGAAGGGTTTCTCGCCCGTGTGAGTGCGAGTGTGAATAGTCAGAGCGGCTTTATGCACGAAGCTCCGCCCACACTGAGAGCACGTGAAGGGCTTCTCGCCCGTGTGGATCATCTGGTGAACGTTCAGGCTGGACCTCTGAGAGAAGCTCCGCCCACACTGGGAGCACGTGAAGGGCTTCTCGCCCGTGTGAGTGCGAGTGTGAACCGTCAGGTCTCGTCTGCACGAGAAGCTCCGCCCACACCGCGCACACGGGAAGGGCTTCTCGCCGCGGTGGCTCCTCAGGTGGACCTTCAGCTTCTCGTTGCGTGAGAAGCTCCGCCCACACTGGGAGCAGCTGAAGCTTTTCTCGCCGCTGTGAGTCTTCACGTGAAGGTTCAGACCCGCTCGCTGAGAGAAGCTCCGCCCACACTGAGAGCAGGCGAAGGGCTTCTCGCCGCTGTGGAGCGTCTGGTGGAAGCTGAGTCCGGCTCTCTGGGAGAAGCTCATCCCACACTGGAGACAAGGGAAGGGCTTCTCGCCCGTGTGGATCCTCTCGTGGACCTTCAGACTCTCCTTGCTCGAGAAGCTCCGCCCACAGTGGGAGCAGGAGAAGGGTTTCTCGCCCGTGTGGCTCCTCAGATGAACCTTGAGGTTCTTGTTTCGCGAGAAGCTCTTCCCGCACTGAGAGCACGCGTAGACCTTCTCGCCGGTGTGAGTCCTCATGTGGACCTTCAGCTTGCTGGGGAAGGGAAACGTGCGCTCACACTGGGAACACTTGTGCTTCTTGGAGCTGGAGTGAAGCTCCACGTGTCGGTCCAGTTGTCCTCTGGTGGGGAAGGCCGTCAGACAGAGAGGACAGTGTTTGCTCTCCGTGTGGATCTCCAGATGACACGCCAGGCTCCGTCTAGTGAGGAACGTCTGCTCACAGAGACCGCACGCTTCTGTGAGGGAAACATCTCCACTGTGAAGGAGAGCTGGTGGATCTTCTGCTGTCTGGTCTGAGGAACTCTTGTCCGTCTTTAAACAACTAATAGAGGCTTGTTCAGTCACACTGTTGAGAAGCTCCTGCTGTTTATTCTCCACTTCACACGCTTCTTCTCTTTCCTCCTTCACCAGCTTCACGTCTGGAATGGAGAAAGTCAAATGTTAAGAACGTGGCTGTGAACCAAATGTGAACCAAAAAAAAAACTAACGTAAATGTCAAGCATTTTTATTCGTTTTGTCAAAATTTACGTTTGATATTTTTGCCACTAATCTGATTCCATTTAGAAACAGTTGCGTGACGTTTTCCATTTAGAGTAAATTCATGTTCATATAGTGAGAAAATCACACAATGGCGTTTAACACAGTTCGATTTGCATTACAACAATCTGCTGTTTACATTGATGCATTCAAATATTTGTTTACAGAAGATGCAAGAAATGCACAAGATTTATATGCATATCTTATTATAAACCGTGTTGGGTAAGTTACTTTAAAAAAGTAACTAAATACTAAGTACTTATTACTTTACCATTTTGCACTTAAATTACTTTTCTAATTACTGTGTCTGAAAATATCACAGTAAAACATGAAATAGTCGAGCCTTTTAGTTTTCTTAATCATCTTTATTACATAAAACATTCTATAATAAATAAAGTTCTCCTTAATAAAAGTTACCTTCTTTTAGGTAAAAAACAAAATTTCCGAAAAACTAATATATTCTGCGACAATATATGCGGCAAAAAGACTCGATTACTTTTAATTTTCCTTTTTTATTTAATTTACTTTTAATTTTGAGGTAAAGTCTTACAGTAGTAATTGTAACAAATTACTAATTTGTAAAAAAATAATTTATTCCGTTCCCAAATGAGCAGGTAATTTATTTTTGTTTGGATGAGGACAAAGTGTAAAAAATATATAAAATCTTGCATGTTGATTTCCGTTCAAATGTTTTCCGAAACAAACCATCATCCGATTGATCACATTCAATTAAAATGTGCTTTACAGACAATATTCTAATATTTTAATATGTACATACTTATAAATATTGTGAAAGCATTTAAAGAAATGTTTAAATCTCCGACCTGGTTTCTCCTCAGCGGCTCCGGACGCTTCATATTCTCCCGCGTCTTCTCTTTCCTCTTTAATAACGCGCATCTTTACACTCTCACCAGATACAATTCACGTTTAGTTATCGCGACTTGACATTGCGGTGAAATATTAACTCGAAGCGTCTAACGTTCTCGGTCGCCGCCATGACAGAATGACGTCACGCGCACGGTGGAACAAATATAACGTGACGACACGCGACGTCATTGGGAAGCGGTCAAACACGATCAGTGAAAATATAAATTTAACGGTCAAATCTTTTTCCCTCTATTTTCTAAAGAATTGGCGCTTTATATCAAAACTCTGTCAGATTAAAGCGACTCAAAAGCCTTGCGTTTTGTAATAGGTTTAAAATGTTGGATTATTTTTAATGTATATATTATGTAAATCCGTTATATATTGTTTTTTTTTTGTTATATTGGTTTTATTCTTAATCACACGTTCTGTCCGAGACTGTCAAATGGATAGAATTACAAATATTGTATTGTGACTTTTTTATTGATGACACAATCATGTTTATTTAATTATTCATTTATGTATTTATTGTGTGTGGGCGGGGATATTTATTTTTGTGTTAATGTCTGCATGTTACTTTTGTATTTTTCATATAGATGCGTTTATATAATAACAAGTAATAAACAGCGTTAGCCACTCGACCGGAAATATAAACGAAGCATGTTTTTATTCTTTGCTTTAGTCCGACAGTACTCATTTTTAATGTGTTTTGTAAAGATTTGTAAAGATTTTATTACAGTTATCATTATTATATCGATTTTACAAATGTGTCGGAATTTAAGACGAGTCTCTACAGACATATGATAGAGATTTTCTCCTCACGAAGACAAATAACAAAGTAGCCACGTTAACAGCGTTCAGATTTGCTCATCGATGTGGTTCCAAACTTTGATAAGACTCCAACCTTATCACGTTTTTTTTTTGGAGACACATTTTTATCACTCATTTTACCACAGAAAATTGTCTTGCTTGATTGTTTGAACAGCGAGGAAGAACAGAAAAACTTGATACAATTAAGTAAAAAACATTGAAGTATTCAGCCTGACATTATTAATCTAACAATTCTTAGTGGATTGTGTTTTTATATTTGAGAAAATAAAACCCAATTTTCTTAATTTTTTTTTAATATTATTGATGGTTTGAATACTAAAGACTCAATTGGAGACGGAACCGTTTTCATATTTACCTCACAGAAGTAATTTACATTATTTAAACATATATTGAAATCTTTAAGATAAATCGCTTCAATTTATCCTTGTTATAACATACCAGTGAATGTAAAAATGTTTATGCTTTATTTTAAAGTTTAAAAAGAGTTAGAGAACGGCAAGCTACACATGCAAGCTTCTCATTGGCTCCACCAAGGAACAAGCTCATGTGATGATTTGGAGCTGCTGATTCTCTTTCCTCTTCACCTTCACTCTTCATCTGCTGATCATCACAGTGGCGTTTGATCACTTCACGTGTTGAGATTCAAATGATCGTGACTCCATTAAAACGCTACGCAAATCAATTGAACCAATTCTCTTAAAAGGAATGGGAATTCTCGTTTTCTCAATCTTTTAGCCAAAACTGTTTCTTATATTGACCGCGAATATTGCACTGGTTTGCTTAAAAAAAAGGGGTGAACTTTACATTTTATCTTGTTCTTACCAAATTATATCAATATTTTTAAGTGAATATTTTTTTATATCAAAAATGTTTTATATTATATCAATATTTTAAGAGAAACACAGAACAACATTGTTTTTCAAAAACACATGCACATTATTTTTAGGAATCACATCATTTTTTTAATGAAACTTCCAAGCCTCATGATTCATTTTTTACAGTGTAGTAGTAGCAGTAGTGGCAGTGTTGGGTTCGTCTGCAAGCGGTCTTCTCAAATCTTATTACGCCCTTAAGATGGATCTTGCCTCCCGAAACTTTTCTAATAAAATAAAAGACTTCAACACAGAGATTGGAGATTCAAAGGTTTTTCGTATTTTTCTGAGGATTGTCCCAAAAGGCTCAACCCAGCTTCACCAAGGTCCCGCTGAATTTTCACCACCCGATTAACTGTCTCTTCAGAAAAACACACATTGTTTATATAAGACAGATAAAGAAAGTCACGAGTTACTCATTTACACACTGTCGTCAGAGCCCAGATGTCCGACCTTGGAGATTTTACATAAGGAGTAAACCTTTGGTCGAGCTATGAATGGATCATGATGACATATAACTCATATAGAATAACAAAAAGGATAGAAAATGTTAATAAAACAGTTAATTAAATGCATTATAAGCTTAATAAACTCAGCAGGCAGTTTATTGTCATCACAGCATCGGGGCCAAAATGCCTGTCACATCTTTTCTGTTCCTTTGATAAACCAGAGCGATACCTCCGCCAATCAGAATCAGTCCGATGAAAAGTGTCTAAATAATGAACAACTGCTCCACGTCCTCAGAGCGAATGTCCCTTCAGGGCCGGTCGGTTCCTTCTCTTGGAATTGAAAGCAGAAGCTCTTCTAGAGCTGGACAATAAACTGATTTTAATTATTTTACTTTAGTACCACAGTACTCATTTTTAATGTATTTTTTTCTTTTTTAACTATCATGTAATGTGCATTTTTTATTACAGTTATTAGATAATTTAAAAATATTATTTAAAAAAATGTCTGAATTTACGTCATTATGTAACATTATGGTTATTCGTCTTAGTTACTTCTTTGTATTACACTGTAAATTCCACGCATATGTAAGTTTTTATTTTGGTTTAATTACCTTTCTCTTCGATACGTCCATCTTGGTCTTGAAAGCAACTGTGACAGAAAAGCCATTTCCCACCGGTGACGATGAAGGAAGTTTTGTTGAATCTTTGTATAATTTAAATCATATACGCTCGCTGCCGGCGCTATCAGTAAGTTTACCGCCACAATATTAATAAAATTTAAAAAACCCAAATGTACATAAAATACAAATAAATCATTTTAGCGACTACAATATTCCCATTCTCGATCATGGGAATATTGTCATCGATTTCTGAGGTAAAGTCTTCAATTTCTGAGGTAAAATCTTCAATTTCTGAGGTAAAGTCTTCAGCGGCGTGATTAACGAACACGATACCAAGAATATATATGTACCAGTCAATGTCGTACAGTGTGCCATTCAGAAACTGATTTTATCCGTACGGAATAAAATGCTCAAAATCACCAAGACGCGTGAAAAACAAGAGACGTTTTATTTCCTAACATTGAAACGAAACGTAACACCTCTCAGATCTCGCAGAAGGAACACGATTCAGAGTCTCAGTCAAACTGACTTACGATGTGCGCGACCCACTGCTCCGGCTCACAGCGGGGCCAGATGCTTATTGAGCTTCAACAGAAGCTGGTTCTCGATGTTCTTGTCGCGCACTCGGGCCTTCTGCGGGCTGAAGACCAGGTCGGCGCTGTTGAAGAGGCGTTCGCAGGCGGCGGAGGCGGGCAGCGGCGTGTTGAGGCGGAGCGACAGCTTCAGCAGCGGCGGGAAGGTCTTCAGCACAGACATGTCGTCTCCAGCGCACGTCAGGTAACCGTCCAGCACCGCCGGACCCTGCTGGGCCTGAGACGCCTTCAGAGACTTGAAGAAGTCCTCCTCCTCTGAGGAAGACGAGTCGCTGCTCAGCCGAGAGTTCTCCTCCATGTTTGCCTTGATGAAGTCCATCCCTACGACACACCCACATGTGTTCAAAGCTTCTAATATCAAGCTCAGGCACGCTAATTCAGATTAAAACATGTCGTATTACCTCAGCAATACGCAGAAAAAAACACAATGTTAGCGATTCTAAAGTTAACCCGTTAACGCACTTGATTAATTTGAAGTGCTTAATCGCGTTGATTATTTTTAACGCCATTAATCACAATTGCGTGGGGGTTTTTTTCGGTTTGGCAACGTGCAATGAATAGAAACAAGAGGCTCGTGTGCTGTCTCCAGGTGCGGCTCATTAAGATCAGCAGATGAAGTCCATCCCTACGACACCACAGCCACATGTCCAGACGCTTTTAATATCAAGTTCAGGCAGGCTAATTCAGATTAAAACGTGTCGTATTACATTAGCATTACGCAAGAAAAAAAACCTTATATTGTAATAATATTCAATACACAAAGACTAACTACCGTGGTGCCCCAATTTACGAAATTAATCCGTGACAAGAGCGGAAAATTTTGTTAGCTGAGCTCCATTTTACATGTAATCCATCTAATCTGCGTCACGACTTCATAAAGAAAGATATTTTTTATAATTTTTAAAAATATTGGTAATAATGTAATAAAACATGTTACATTGTTTAGTTTGACCTTTGGCAGATGATTATAAAGACACAGTATGTATTGATACAACTGCCATCTTGAAATGACGTCACTGTTCTCGCGACTTTGCGATTTGCACAACATTTCAAGATGGCAGAAAAAAAAAAATCACTATTCTGAGACGATACAAGCTTGTTTTATATTTCGAAAGCAAGATATTTCTGAAAGTAGTTTGTGTTTTATTTTTTATTTTTGTTTATTTGACCTGCAAAGAAGATTAAACAGCTGTTTCACACACATCTGGATTCTCACTCAGTGAACGCTAGCGTTAAGAAAAAGTAGAGCGAAAATATTCATTGCGACAATTTTGCGGAAACACGTTTCGTTACTCAGGAATTTTGTTATCTGGGACATTCATATGTTGAGGTACCACCTCCCCGATATTTTTTTTTTTACATTTTTTGGTTTAATTACATACATTTTTTCTTGAAACACTATTTTTTCCTTGTTTAACAAACCTATCACGTGACTCGTATCATTTCGATATTGTTTTACTTGAATGATAGATTTTTTTTAAAAGTCAATTCTGGTGATCAGAACTCCAACTCCCAGAATTCTCAGCCGATCCGGAGCCTTAGCCAGTCAAGCAGGCCCGTTTCTAGCTGTTTCTTTATTCTACACATTATTATTATTTTCCCCTGCACAGCAAACCCAGCGTTTTGATTGTGTTTGTTCCCTGCGATCACTTCATTTCCCGTGTTGTTTGTTTTTCGACGCTTTTGGACTTTGTTTCGTCTGGTTGTTTCGTCTGTTCCAATAAAATAATTTTTTTGCTCAAACACGTTATTTGCATAAAAACTAAAAGTCAATAAAAGGGTTAGGATCAGGGCTTATATTCACGTGCATATTTGAAATTGCCGATTATAAGCACCCCGCAAGTTTTTGAGCCTCTTCTAATTGGAAATAAAAACAAATAGGTGCTTAAATTTGCGTAAAATTTGCGGGAATTAATAAAAGAAGAAAAGAACGTACAAAGCAGCAGGTGTGTGAGAGCGCACCTTGCTTGAGGACGGCGGCGTCAGTGGTCCAGTAGGTTTTAAACTTGGGCAGCAAGATGGCGGCGGCGATCAGCTCGGGATTGTTCAGCACGTGTCCGAAGCGTTTGCTCACGCCATCCAGGACGGCGTCCACCAGGCTCTCGCAGAGCTTCATCGACATCTTCACGCGCTTCAGCTTGGACACCATGACGGTGAGAGTTGGCACGAGCCAGCCCATGTGCACGTTAGCTTCTCCCTGCAGGATGTGAATGGCTTTGGCCACGGGAGCCATGGCCCTCACGTATTCCCCGAGAAAAGCCGTTTCTGCAGGAGTGAACCTGTCAAAGAACAAACCTCGATTAAGTAGATAGGGGCAGAACAGAGATGCTACGCATTAAGGATGCACGGCGGTGCCTCTACTTGCGGAATTAATTTGTGGTGGGAGAAGTTTCGTAAGTAGAGGCGCCTTTCGTAAGTAGAGACGCATTTTACACGTTAGTGCTAATCCGTTTCAATACACCACCAAACCCAGACAACCTTTTTTCATTTTAATATCGGTAATAGCGGTAAAAAAAATACTGTTACAAAACAGATATTGAAAAAACATAAAACTTGTTCCCACATAAAAAAAAACTGTGGAACTAAAGCAAAGAATGAAAATTGAGTTTCATTTACCTTTTGGGTGGAGAGACTAAGAGAACTGCACAATTCTGGATAAAATGAGAATCACGATTTATTTGGTTTAGAATAAAAGTCACGATTTTGTGTCATTTTTTTTAATTTTATTTTAAAGACTAAACCCTTAACATCAGGTTGTCAAACAGCAATAGAATAACACGCATTACTCTTTGCTTAAAATTTGAATACATGTATGGTAAAATGTAATGTGAGAGTAATAACGTAAAGAAATTTTTTTTTTTTCTAAAATCTGAGGTAAAGTCTCCACTTCACACGCTTTCATCCGTCTAAAACTGGACTGGTCGTCACAATTTCATAACTAGAAACGACATTTTCTCAAAGAGACACTTCGTAACTGGAAACGTTTGTTAGTAGAGACATTCGTAAGTAGAAGCCCTGTAGATGTAAATCACTACACAGGTGACTCACATGGGGATTTGGAAGACCACGCAGAGGTTCCAGAAGACTCCGTCTCCCTTGTCCTTCATGATCTTCAGGATCCGTTCCAGCGCCAGAAACAGAGAGTTCCACTGCGCGGCGTCCGGTCGGATCAGCTGCATCCCGCACTCCTCCTCCATCATCTCGTCCACCCTGCTGGAGCGGCCACTGGTGTCCCACAAGGCCCAGCACTTGGAGAAGGCCGAGCCAGACAAGGTCTTGAAGGTCTGGTCGGACTGGGCGCTCTCCGCGTCCACGGTGGACACCAGGTGGAGCAGGTGGCAGGCGCAGCGCTGGTTCTTGGGCAGGAGGAAGTCCAGGTCGTCCTTGGCCAGGATCTCCGCCACCTCCACGTAGCTGATCTCCTCCTCACCCGTCTCCTCCTCCTCACGTTCCTCACGTTCCTCGCTGTTCTGGCAGTCCCGGAAGCCTCGGAGGAAGTTGGAGCCGTTGTCGGTGGTGATGCAGACCACCTTCTCGCTGATGTGGAACTCGGAGTGGACGGCGTGGATGGCGGCGGCGAGCGCGTCGAAGGAGAGCGCGCCCTGGAGCTGTCGGCAGGCGAGGGCGGCGGAGCACCTCTGCAGGAGCTCCGGGTGGATCCAGTGCGCCGTCACGCCCAGGAAGCAGCGGCGCCGGGACCTCCAGCAGTCGGCCGTGGTGCACACGTACTCCACCGCCCTCATGGCCTCCGTCAGGCTCCGCCTCATGGCCTCCGCCGCCGCCTCCACCGTGCCGAGGACGCTGAGGCGGGGCGGGACGCTGGAGTTGGGCTGCAGGTCTCGGATCAGCTCCTGGAAGGCGTGGCTCTCCACCAGGCTGAAGGGCTGGAGGCCGTAGACGATGAAGCGCAGCACGGCTTTGTGGGCGGCGGCCTGCGGGGCGGCCAGGCTCTCGCCCAGTCGCAGCTGTTTGGCTAGCGGCTCCAGAGACTTCCTGGCGTTCTTCCTCTTCTGGGCCGTCATGGTCAGGCTGGAGTAGCTCCCCAGGTGGTTGGGGTGTTTTCTCTGCGTTCCACAGGAAATGTTATTTCTCACTACCGTATTTACGCTAATATAAGCACCCGGCGAAAATAAACACCTAGCTTGATTTGTCAGGCACAAAATACACATTTCAAAGTTAACGCGTTAACTCGTGCCATTAATTACATTTGTCTGCCGCGTCAGATTTTATTATCACCGTTGTTCATCATTGCAGTTATTTCCACCTCCTCAATGTATGGACTTTTAGACACGTAGTTTTACTTTAAAACATTGCCAGATAACTTCGTATAAAGAACAAAAGTATAATGTGTACACTAAAGTTCGCAATTTATAATTAGTAAGTGTTGGTCATGTTTTCTCATTGTTACTTTACCTATTAGCCATGCTCATATTGTGGACTTTTTATGGAATGCTCTTGAACATCAAAATATTATACTGTTAATTAGGGCTGCACGATTAACCTTAATCGAACCGACACCGCGGTTTTAACTCCCGCGATTTCATAACCGCAGGAGCTTGCGTTTTTTTACCCCGCCTCTGACGTTTGAGTGACACGCCTATTATCCAATCAAAATGGTCGAATCTCCCGATACTGGCTTGCTGACCAACCAGAAATGACAACAAAACAAGGTTTAATGCGGCGGCGAACATGCGCGCGCGACTCATTACTGTTGAACAGCCAACGGCGCG
>MU204422.1:29440-49188 GCA_017309775.1 Paedocypris sp. Pulau Singkep
CTCTCTCTCTCTCTCTCGCTCTCTCTCTCGCTCTCGCTCTCTCTCTCTCTCTCTCTCTCTCTCTCTCTCTCTCTCTCTCTCTCTCTCTAACTCTCTGAAGCGGCTGAAAATATCGTGGTTTTAGTGAAATGTAATGATTCGGCGTGTAAAGAGTGTGTGTGTGTAAAGCTGAACACTCTCAGTGACTCTTACATCATTTATCATTAGAGATTAGCGAGTGTTTGTAGCTGGTCAGATCAAGTTTGTGTCAGTATAGTGAAACACACTCGGACTGAACTTCACATTCAACTGATGATGATGATGATGATGAAGATGATGACTGAGAAAGATCATAATGATCTGTTGTGGAAGTAAAAGAGAGAAAAGAAACGATTTGTTACCGAAAAGAAAAAAATCACAGCAATCATATGTCAAGAATTATTCAAACTGTTAAAGCTGTTCAAGGTGTCATTTACTGTACGTACGGTCATAAATCCAGATTTCTCCAGATGAATTGATTTTAGTTCTTCCATGTTATTATTAATAGTAGTGGTAAGGTCATTTCTTGCGGTTAAGAATTAACATTAGAGTTCGGCATAAATGAATTGAAATTTTGAAAAAGTGTGCGGTTTCATTTTCATCCACAACAACGATAAATTAGCAGTGAATATATGTAAAGTATAATCAAAGTACTAATAAAAACAAAACAATGTAGAAGCGATAATTTTACGAGCGTTTACACTATAAAGTTAAGACTAAAAGCTAAACACTAAGTTGTTTATGTCTTTCAAACCAACAGTTAATTTTGAGGTTCTTGACGGTTTATTGCAATTATCTTGTTTAAAAAACAAAAATAATACATTGCAGATTGTGCGCTTTCATACAGTTAAAACTGTGAAAAGATCCTTACAACTGCTCTGAAATTGAACAAAAAGTCTGGTGAGTATTTAAACGAGCGTTTATTAAGAGCGGAGTTCATATTAACCTACATTATACACTTCAACATTCAATATTACAAGCTTAAATTTACAAGTAAATAAATGAATTACAAGTTATTCATTTGCGATTAATCTATGATTAATTTGTTTGGGAAAGTGCAATTAGTTAAAAAAAATCGTTGAACAGCACTAACTTTTACATTTTGAGCGCGTTACAAATGCACTTCTATTTGCGTAAATACGGTAATAATCAGATACTAGTGACACACACACACACACACACACACACACACACACACACACACACAAACACACACAGTGAACAATAGATTTTCATTCAACAATAATCATTTTAAAAGTGACATTAACATTATCCTGACAGAAAACAGAACAAAAACATAGAATAGATTAAATTCTATGAAAATTCAGGACACAACTGCTGATGTAACTGTGAATAGAAAAAAAAAAAAATGAAAGCGAACGATTTACACTTGTTCTTTCATCGAGTCAAGTTTGGTTTAAGTGTTTAGCCAAAAACTCCAGGATTCGGGGAAAACAGAAGGGCAAGTGTTCAGAATCCAGTCTTTTATCATAGACCCTGTGATAAAGACGCTGTGACGGTTTTGACGTTTTATTCGTGATCGGTGCAAAAAAAAAAAACACACAAAATAAATTAATAAACTGTTGATATCGCTGATATGTTTTTTTTTTTCCGGACATGCCTGATTCTCCCACTGTAAACCGCATTTAAACCGGAAGTTAGAAAAACTCTCGTTCACATTTCAAAATAAAAGTCACAATGTTGGTACACACAAAACAAACGAAGGCCGATTAAATAACAAAATAATATTTCCTTTGGGGTTCGTTACTCCAAGAAAGAAAACAATTCGCCTAATAACCTCAAACTCAGAAAATATATTCGTTTTAAAATTTGCTCTGCTCAACTGAGCTTTCAGGAGCACAATAGGTGTAAAAATGAAGCGGCAATTTCTTTACACGATTTAACGTTTGAGATAATACATATGTTACTACTAAATATTTAATAAGATTCATCGATTTTACGAACCAAACGGACACGTCTTATCTAAACACCACGCTTAAATATCCATAAATGATACGCTTAAATACATTTTTGCGAAGCCACTTTCATTATGCAAAACGCGCGTCTCCGATTGGCCAGCACCAGGGGGGCGTGGCTCTAACACCACCACAACGCGGTGGATTGATGATGGTGTGGTGCCGCGTGAGGGTCCGTCCACAGACGAGGACATCAGGACTCCAGCTGCTCCTGCTCGGGGACGTGAAGCCTGGTGTGGAAGTGCAGACCGGCCCTGTGAGCGAAGCTCCGCCCACACTGGGAGCAGACGAAGGGCTTCTCGCCCGTGTGCACCCTCATGTGCACCCTGATGTTGGTCTGGTGCGTGAAGCTCCGCCCACACTGCGGACAGCTGAAGGGCTTCTCGCCCGTGTGAGTCCTGAGGTGAACTCGCAGGTTCTCTTTCCGAGCGTAGCAGTTCCCGCACTGAGGGCAGCTGAAGGGCTTCTCGCCGGCGTGACTCCTCACGTGAGACTCCAGGACTCCTCGCTGTGAGAAGCTGGTGCCGCACTGGGAGCAGACGAAGGGCTTCTCGCCCGAGTGAATCTTCATGTGGACGTTGAGGTTTTCCCTCAGCGAGAAGCTCTTCCCGCACTGAGGACATGAGAAGGGCTTCTCGCCCGTGTGAGTCCTGATGTGGATCTTCAGCTTGTCCTTGTAGGAGAAGCTCTTCTCACAGTGAGGGCAGCAGAAGGGCTTCTCGCCCGTGTGACTCCTCATGTGGATCTTCAGCTTGCTGGGGACGCTAAAGGCCTTGTCACACCGAGGACACTCGTGTTTCTTACCGTGGTGAGGTGTTTTTTGAGAGGAGAAGGCCTCCTGACAGGGACCACAGAGCTTCTCCCCCGCGTGAGTGTGAAGATGCTTCACCAGACACCCGTTCCTTATGAAGGTCTGATCACAGTGATGACACGAGAACGGAGCGAGTGTGGACCTGAGGGAAACATCTCCACTGTGAAGGAAAGCAGACACTGGTTGATCTTCTGCTGTTTGGTCTGAGGAACTCTTGTCCGTCTTTAAACAACTAATAGAGGCTTGTTCAGTCACACTGTTGAGAAGCTCCTGCTGTTTATTCTCCACTTCACACGCTTCTTCTCTTTCCTCCTTCACCAGCTTCACGTCTGAAAAGAAGAAAACGAAAAATAAAGACTTTATCGTCACGAGGCAGTTATTACTTTTGTCGATTCTCTGAAATGAACTGAACTTGAACGTATCTCACGTCTGGATGAGGGAAATCTCACTGATGCTTTACCTCACTAGTCACTAGAGAGTCACTTTTTTCTATTGTACCTCGGTTTTTTATAATTTTGTCGTAGAATTTTACGTTTGATCGATTTGGCACTAACCTGATTTTTTTTTTTTTAAATCGAACGAAAAAATTAAAAAACTAACGAGAAAAAAAAAAATCGGAAGAAAAAATATCAAATTTCAAATGAAAAAGTGAAGATTGCAAGTGAAAAATGTACACAAAAAAAAAACTTAAACAGAAAGCATTTTTGCCAGAACGGAAAAAAAAAAAACGGAAAAAATCGGAAGTGAAAAATGTGGAAGGAAAGGAAAATGTGTAAAGTAAAGTGAGTAAAATGGCGAACCACATCGAAACTGGTGCTCCGCTTTTAACCACACCGAGTGAAGTGCACATTCACTGCAAGTTTTCTTTGTATTTTATTCTCATTTTATCTTTATTTCTGCTGCATTTTATCTTTTTTATTGTATTTTTATGCCCATTTTCAAATGCTGGACGATGGGAAAAACACATTTCACTACATGGTGAACCACGTGTAATTTATGTGTGACATCACATTTGAATTTGAAAACACCAATGATTTATTTTATTTATTAGTTTGATTTTTTTTTACGCCATCTCAGCTTCAATGGCTATAATATTAATGGCACCACGGTCTTTGACAATTTCACACTTTAGAAAGCAAAACATCTCTATAACAGCTGATAAATAGTAATAAATACAGAACTTTTCAAAACGACTACAACGAAGTAAATACACTCTTTCATATTGATTTCTGTTAAAACACCAATGACGTCACCGCAGGTAACAGGTGACAAAACGTCAGGTGAAAGTGTTTATATCGCTTGTGGTTATGATTCAAACATCAAAACTGCGAGTTTACAGTGTATTTTACTATTTTACTATTTAAAAAGAAGAATAATCTCCCACCTGGTTTCTCCTCAGCGGCTCCGGACGCTTCATATTCTCCCGCGTCTTCTATTTCCACCTTAATGATGCGCATTTTTAAAGTCTCGCGAGATGACGCTCGTTAACGTCTGCTCGGAAATGCATAAGCAACGTCAAGAGAAAAAAAAAAAGCAATAGCTCGATTTACAACAACGTCTTGCTGGAAGCGTCCACGTCAATGTTTACGAACGCCGCCATTTTGAATGACGTCACGCGGCTTCTTCTCCATTCACTCTAGTCACGAGTTTAGCGCCACCTGTCGTTCTCATCGTTTACGTCACGACAGATCTGTTGTTTCTTGCGCTCCAGAAATATATATTTATATAAATAAAAAAAAACAGCCATAAAGGTTCTTGAAATTAATTGAAGAAATAATTTTTAGTCACTCTACACACACTGAAACGACACCTTCTTCCGCTTCTCTTCCTCACACTTGCACTTTTATTTTAATGTCTTTTCGCTATGTTTATTCTGACATTGCCATCTATATATTATACAAATATATATTTTATTATATTTGATTTACTGTTTTTGGTTTTGCCGTACTTTTCCTATTGCGCTGAGATTTGAAGGGAATGCCGGAAAAATTGTACTTGACAAGTTGACTCAACAAAAATTGACTCCTTTGTTAAATTGTGAGGGGAACAAAAACATTAAGAATAATGAAGCGAGTAGAATACAATAAATCAACAAATAAATTGTTCGTTAAGAATAACTGTTTGAAACTAAGAGACATCGATTATGAAAAAAAATATCATACAGAGTCAAAAAATAATTACTATTTTGAAAAAAGTATGTCATTTTATTTCAAATAGTTTGCGGATGTACTGCTTACTTGTGGTGTGTTGACTCCTCCCACACTTCCTGGTCAAGCAGCTGTCAGCTTCTCATCAGCCAATCAGAGTAGGGGCCGCCCCCACGTGAAAAATGTGCTCAATTCAATTCCATTCTTCTCCAGAAAACATCAGGGTTGAGAAAACAGCGCCACCTTGAGGGACCGAAAGACGCAATGTAACGAAAGAAGACGTAATGACGGAGAAAAGGACTGAGCCAAGCACATGCCGTACTTTATTAAACTTTGCATTATAATTACATTATAAGCCACGTTACAAGTGCAGAAAACACAATCATTTGATGTATGTTCGTGCAAGAATAAATAGTGGACAGAAGCTTATTAGCCAGTCATTAAGAGCCATTATTAGTCATAGAAATAGTCTTAATTAAAAAAAAACGGACAAAGACGTAACGCAACATCTTCTTTAACACTTTCACACCGCCGCTCTGAGACGATCAGTAACTGGGGAAAGGAATCAGATTAGTGACAAAATTATCAAACGTACATTTCTAAGAAACGAACGAAATGTTTTTTTTTTTTTTTTGATCTTTACGTTTTTTGTTGAAACGTTATTTTTCTGCTTCTGATGTTTTTGTCCGCATCCATTTAGTTCCGTTCGGACTACTGGCGCAAGATTCACGTGGGGGCGGGCCTTACTCTGATTGGCTGGTGTGAAGCGCACACAAAAATAGGAAACTAACGGAAAAAAAAAATCTGTGAAAATGTGATAAGTGTAATGTGAATACTGTAAGCGGAAAAAAAAACCCTAAAAAAAACGGAATTGCAAGAGAAACATGTAAAAAAAAAGTCGAACGTTTCGAAATTGACGTTTGATATTTTCGCCACGTATTCTCTAGTCCACGATCACGCACTCTCCAACGTGATTGGGTGAGTTTTCGCGTGACTCGTCATCTCGCTCTCACTGGCGAAGCTCCTCCCACATTCCCCACAGATGAGCGTGTCGCGTGAGAAGCTCCTCCCACAGGGTTTCTCGTCCGTGTGGATCCGCGTGTGGACCTTCAGACTGGACTTCTGAGAGAAGCTCCGCCCACACTGAAGACAAGAGAAGGGTTTCTCGCCCGTGTGAGTGCGAGTGTGAATAGTCAGAGCGGCTTTATGCACGAAGCTCCGCCCACACTGAGAGCACGTGAAGGGCTTCTCGCCCGTGTGGATCATCTGGTGAACGTTCAGGCTGGACCTCTGAGAGAAGCTCCGCCCACACTGGGAGCACGTGAAGGGCTTCTCGCCCGTGTGAGTGCGAGTGTGAACCGTCAGGTCTCGTCTGCACGAGAAGCTCCGCCCACACCGCGCACACGGGAAGGGCTTCTCGCCGCGGTGGCTCCTCAGGTGGACCTTCAGCTTCTCGTTGCGTGAGAAGCTCCGCCCACACTGGGAGCAGCTGAAGCTTTTCTCGCCGCTGTGAGTCTTCACGTGAAGGTTCAGACCCGCTCGCTGAGAGAAGCTCCGCCCACACTGAGAGCAGGCGAAGGGCTTCTCGCCGCTGTGGAGCGTCTGGTGGAAGCTGAGTCCGGCTCTCTGGGAGAAGCTCATCCCACACTGGAGACAAGGGAAGGGCTTCTCGCCCGTGTGGATCCTCTCGTGGACCTTCAGACTCTCCTTGCTTGAGAAGCTCCGCCCACAGTGGGAGCAGGAGAAGGGTTTCTCGCCCGTGTGGCTCCTCAGATGAACCTTGAGGTCCTTGTTCCGCGAGAAGCTCTTCCCGCACTGAGAGCACGCGTAGACCTTCTCGCCGGTGTGAGTCCTCATGTGGACCTTCAGCTTGCTGGGGAAGGGAAACGTGCGCTCACACTGGGGACACCTGTGCTTCTTGGAGCTGGAGTGAAGCTCCACGTGTCGGTCCAGTTGTCCTCTGGTGGGGAAGGCCGTCAGACAGAGAGGACAGTGCTTGCTCTCCGTGTGGATCTCCAGATGACACGCCAGGCTCCGTCTAGTGAGGAACGTCTGCTCACAGAGACCGCACGCTTCTGTGAGGGAAACATCTCCACTGTGAAGGAGAGCTGGTGGATCTTCTGCTGTCTGGTCTGAGGAACTCTTGTCCGTCTTTAAACGACTAATAGAGGCTTGTTCAGTCACACTGTTGAGAAGCTCCTGCTGTTTATTCTCCACTTCACACGCTTCTTCTCTTTCCACCTTCACCTGCTTCACGTCTGGAATGGAGAAAGTCAAATGTTAAGAACGTGGCTGTGAACCAAATGTGAACCAAAAAAAACTAACGTAAATGTCAAGCATTTTTATTCGTTTTGCCAAAATTTACGTTTGATATTTTTGCCACTAATCTGATTCCATTTAGAAACAGTTGCGTGACGTTTTCCATTTAGAGTAAATTCATGTTCATATAGTGAGAAAATCACACAATGGCGTTGAACACAGTTCGATTTGCATTACAACAATCTGCTGTTTACATTGATGCATTCAAATATTTGTTTACAGAAGATGCAAGAAATGCACAAGATTTATATGCATATCTTATTATAAACCGTATTGGGTAAGTTACTTTAAAAAAGTAACTAAATACTAAGTACTTATTACTTTACCATTTTGCACTTAAATTACTTTTCTAATTACTGTGTCTGAAAATATCACAGTAAAACATGAAATAGTCGAGCCTTTTAGTTTTCTTAATCATCTTTATTACATAAAACATTCTATAATAAATAAAGTTCTCCTTAATAAATGTTACCTTCTTTTAGGTAAAAAACAAAATTTCCGAAAAACTAATATATTCTGCGACAATATATGCGGCAAAAAGACTCGATTACTTTTAATTTACCTTTTTTATTTAATTTACTTTTAATTTTGAGGTAAAGTCTTACAGTAGTAATTGTAACAAATTACTAATTTGTAAAAAAATAATTTATTCCGTTCCCAAATGAGCAGGTAATTTATTTTTGTTTGGATGAGGACAAAGTGTAAAAAATATATAAAATCTTGCATGTTGATTTCCGTTCAAATGTTTTCCGAAACAAACCATCATCCGATTGATCACATTCAATTAAAATGTGCTTTACAGACAATATTCAGCTCTTTATGTACATACTTATAAATATTGTGAAAGCATTTAAAGAAATGTTTAAATCTCCGACCTGGTTTCTCCTCAGTGACTCCGGACGCTTCATATTCTCCCGCGTCTTCTCTTTCCTCTTTAATAACGCGCATCTTTACACTCTCACCAGATAAAATTCACGTTTAGTTATCGCGACTTGACATTGCGGTGAAATATTAACTCGAAGCGTCTAACGTTCTCGGTCGCCGCCATGACAGAATGACGTCACGCGCACGGTGGAACAACTATAACGTGACGACACGCGACGTCAATTGGGAAGCGGTCAAACACGATCAGTGAAAATATAAATTTAACGGTCAAATCTTTTTCCCTCTATTTTCTAAAGAATTGGCGCTTTTTATCAAAACTCTGTCAGATTAAAGCGACTCAAAAGCCTTGCGTTTTGTAATAGGTTTAAAATGTTGGATTATTTTTAATGTATATATTATGTAAATCCGTTATATATTGGTTTTTTTTTTGTTATATTGGTTTTACTCTTAATCACACGTTCTGTCCGAGACTGTCAAATGGATAGAATTACAAATATTGTATTGTGACTTTTTTATTGATGACACAATCATGTTTATTTAATTATTAATTTGTGTATTTATTGTGTGTGGGCGGGGATATTTCTTTTTGTGTTAATGTCTGCATGTTACTTTTTTATTTTTCATATAGATGCGTTTATATAATAATAAGTAATAAACAGCGTTAGCCACTCGACCGGAAATATAAACGAAGCATGTTTTTATTCTTTGCTTTAGTCCGACAGTACTCATTTTTAATGTGTTTTGTAAAGATTTGTAAAGATTTTATTACAGTTATCATTATTATATCGATTTTACAAATGTGTCGGAATTTGAGACGAGTCTCTACGTACATATGATAGAGATTTTCTCCTCACAAAGACAAATAACAAAGTAGCCACGTTAACAGCGTTCAGATTTGCTCATCGATGTGGTTTCAAACTTTGATAAGACTCCAACCTTATCACGTTTTTTTTTTGGGGACACATTTTTATCACTCATTTTACCACAGAAAATAGTCTTGCTTGATTGTTTGAACAGCGAGGAAGAACAGAAAAACTTGATAAAATTAAGTAAAAAACATTGAAGTATTCAGCCTGACATTATTAATCTAACAATTCTTAGTGGATTGTGTTTTTATATTTGAGAAAATAAAACCCAATTTTCTTAATTGTTTTTTTTTTTATTATTGATGGTTCGAATACTAAAGACTCAATTGGAGACGGAACCGTTTTCATATTTACCTCACTGAGGTAATTTACATTATTTAAACATATATTGTAATCTTTAAGATAAATCACTTCAATTTATCCTTGTTTTAACATAACAGTGAATGTAAAAATGTTTATGCTTTATTTTAAAGTTTAAAAAGAGTTGGAGAACTGCAAGCTACACATGCAAGCTTCTCATTGGCTCCACCAAGGAACAAGCTCATTTGATGATTTGGAGCTGCTGATTCTCTTTCCTCTTCACCTTCACTCTTCATCTGCTGATCATCACAATGGCGTTTGATCACTTCACGTGTTGAGATTCAAATGATCGTGACTCCATTAAAACACGACTTTTGAACTCAACTCAATTGAACCAATTCTCTTAAAAGGAATGGGAATTCTCGCTTTCTCAATCTTTTTGCCAAAACTGTTTCTTATATTGACCGCGAATATTGCACTGGTTTGCTTAAAAAAAAAGGGGGTGAACTTTACATTTTATCTTGTTCTTACCAAATTATATCAATATTTTTAAGTGAATATTTTTTTATATCAAAATTTTTTTTTATATTATATCAATATTTTAAGAGAAACACAGAACAACATTTTTTTCAAAAACACATGCACATTATTTTTAGGAATCACATCATTTTTTTAATGAAACTTCCAAGCCTCATGATTCATTTTTTACAGTGTAGTAGTAGCAGTAGTGGCAGTGTTGGGTTCGTCTGCAAGCGGTCTTCTCAAATCTTATTACGCCCTAAAGATGGATCTTGCCTCCCGAAACTTTTCTAATAAAATAAAAGACTTCAACACAGAGATTGGAGATTCAAAGGTTTTTCGTATTTTTCTGAGGATTGTCCCAAAAGGCTCAAACCAGCTTCACCAAGGTCCCGCTGAATTTTCACCACCCGATTAACTGTCTCTTCAGAAAAACACACGTTGTTTATATAAGACAGATAAAGAAAGTCACGAGTTACTCATTTACACACTGTCGTCAGAGCCCAGATGTCCGACCTTGGAGATAAGTGGTGAATCGAGGTTTCTGGAAGCGTCTGGAAACTTAAAGCTGAAGATTGACTTTTTTGTGCCACGTTCTTCGGTCAGAATTCAATGTATATAATTTTACATAAGGATTTTACATAAGGAGTAAACCTTTGGTCGAGCTATGAATGGTTCATGATGACATATAACTCATATAGAATAACAAAAAGGATAGAAAATGTTAATAAAACAGTTAATTAAATGCATTATAAGCTTAATAAACTCAGCAGGCAGTTTATTGTCATCACAGCATCGCAAAATCTTAGTTACTTCTTTGTATTACACTGTAAATTCCACGCATATGTAAGTTTTTATTTTGGTTTAATTACCTTACTCTTCGATACGTCCATCTTGGTCTTGAAAGCAACTGTGACAGAAAAGCCATTTCCCACCGGTGACGATGAAGGAAGTTTTGTTGAATCTTTGTATAATTTAAATCATACGCTCGCTGCCGGCGCTATCAGTAAGTTTACCGCCACAATATTAATAAAATTTAAAAAACCCAAATGTACATAAAATACAAATAAATCATTTTAGCGACTACAATATTCCCATTCTCGATCATGGGAATATTGTCATCGATTTCTGAGGTAAAGTCTTCAATTTCTGAGGTAAAGTCTTCAATTTCTGAGGTAAAGTCTTCAGCGGCGTGATTAACGAACACGATACCAAGAATATATATGTACCAGTCAATGTCGTACAGTGTGCCATTCAGAAACTGATTTTATCCGTACGGAATAAAATGCTCAAAATCACCAAGACGCGTGAAAAACAAGAGACGTTTTATTTCCTAACATTGAAACGAAACGTAACACCTCTCAGATCTCGCAGAACGAACACGATTCAGAGTCTCAGTCAAACTGACTTACGATGTGCGCGACCCACTGCTCCGGCTCACAGCGGGGCCAGATGCTTATTGAGCTTCAACAGAAGCTGGTTCTCGATGTTCTTGTCGCGCACTCGGGCCTTCTGCGGGCTGAAGACCAGGTCGGCGCTGTTGAAGAGGCGTTCGCAGGCGGCGGAGGCGGGCAGCGGCGTGTTGAGGCGGAGCGACAGCTTCAGCAGCGGCGGGAAGGTCTTCAGCACGGACATGTCGTCTCCGGCGCACGTCAGGTAACCGTCCAGCACCGCCGGACCCTGCTGGGCCTGAGACGCCTTCAGAGACTTGAAGAAGTCCTCCTCCTCTGAGGAAGACGAGTCGCTGCTCAGCCGAGAGTTCTCCTCCATGTTGGCCTTGATGAAGTCCATCCCTACGACACACCCACATGTGTTCAAAGCTTCTAATATCAAGCTCAGGCACGCTAATTCAGATTAAAACATGTCGTATTACCTCAGCATTACGCAGAAAAAAACACAATGTTAGCGATTCTAAAGTTAACCCGTTAACGCACTTGATTAATTTGAAGTGCTTAATCGCGTTGATTATTTTTAACGCCATTAATCACAATTGCGTGTTTTTTTTTTTCGGTTTGGCAACGTGCAATGAATAGAAACAAGAGGCTCGTGTGCTGTCTCCAGGTGCGGCTCATTAAGATCAGCAGATGAAGTCCATCGCTACGACACCACAGCCACGTGTCCAGACGCTTTTAATATCAAGTTCAGGCAGGCTAATTTATATTAAAACGTGTCGTATTACATTAGCATTACGCAAGAAAAAAAACCTTATATTGTAATAATATTCAATACACAAAGACTAACTACTGTGGTGCCCCAATGTACGAAATTAATCCGTGACAAGAGCTGAAAATTTTGTTAGCTGAGCTGCATTTTACATGTAATCCATCTAATCTGCGTCACGACTTCATAAAGAAAGATATTTTTTATAATTTTTAAAAATATTGGTAATAATGTAATAAAACATGTTACATTGTTTAGTTTGACCTTTGGCAGATGATTATAAAGACACAGTATGTATTGATACAACTGCCATCTTGAAATGACGTCACTGTTCTCGCGACTTTGCGATTTGCACAACATTTCAAGATGGCAGGGGAAAAAAAATCACTATTCTGAGACGATACAAGCTTGTTTAATATTTCGAAAGCAAGATATTTCTGAAAGTAGTTTGTGTTTTATTTTTTATTTTTGTTTATTTGACCTGCAAAGAAGATTAAACAGCTGTTTCACACACATCTGGATTCTCACTCAGTGAACGCTAGCGTTAAGAAAAAGTCGAGCGAAAATATTCATTGCGACAATTTTGCGGAAACACGTTTCGTTACTCAGGACTTTTGTTATCTGGGACATTCATATGTTGAGGTACCACCTCCCCGATATTTTTTTTTTTTTACATTTTTTGGTTTAATTACATACATTTTTTCTTGAAACACTATTTTTTCTTTGTTTAACAAACCTATCACGTGACTCGTATCATTTCGATATTGTTTTACTTGAATGATAGATATTTTTTAAAAGTCAATTCTGGTGATCAGAACTCCAACTCCCAGAATTCTCAGCCGATCCGGATCCTTAGCCAGTCAAGCAGGCCCGTTTCTAGCTGTTTCTTTATTCTACACATTATTATTATTTTCCCCTGCACAGCAAACCCAGCGTTTTGATTGTGTTTGTTCCCTGCGATCACTTCATTTCCCGTGTTGTTTGTTTTTCGACGCTTTTGGACTTTGTTTCGTCTGTTTGTTTCGTCTGTTCCAATAAAATAATTTTTTTGCTCAAACACGTTATTTGCATAAAAACTAAAAGTAAATAAAAGGGTTAGGATCAGGGCTTATATTCACGTGCATATTTGAAATTGCCGATTATAAGCACCCCGCAAGTTTTTGAGCCTCTTCTAATTGGAAATAAAAACAAATGGGTGCTTAAATTTGCGTAAATTTGCGTAACATTTGCGGGAATTAATAAAAGAAGAAAAGAACGTACAAAGCAGCAGGTGTGTGAGAGCGCACCTTGCTTGAGGACGGCGGCGTCAGTGGTCCAGTAGGTTTTAAACTTGGGCAGCAAGATGGCGGCGGCGATCAGCTCGGGATTGTTCAGCACGTGTCCGAAGCGTTTGCTCACGCCATCCAGGACGGCGTCCACCAGGCTCTCGCAGAGCTTCATCGACATCTTCACGCGCTTCAGCTTGGACACCATGACGGTGAGAGTTGGCACGAGCCAGCCCATGTGCACGTTAGCTTCTCCCTGCAGGATGTGAATGGCTTTGGCCACGGGAGCCATGGCCCTCACGTATTCCCCGAGAAAAGCCGTTTCTGCAGGAGTGAACCTGTCAAAGAACAAACCTCGATTAAGTAGATAGGGGCAGAACAGAGATGCTATGCATTAAGGATGCACGGCGGTGCCTCTACTTGCGGAATTAATTTGTGGTGGGAGAAGTTTCGTAAGTAGAGGCGCCTTTCGTAAGTAGAGACGCATTTTACACGTTAGTGCTAATCCGTTTCAATACACCACCAAACCCAGACAACCTTTTTTCATTTTAATATCGGTAATAGCGGTAAAAAAAATACTGTTACAAAACAGATATTGAAAAAACATAAAACTTGTTCCCACATAAAAAAAAACTGTGGAACTAAAGCAAAGAATGAAAATTGAGTTTCATTTACCTTTTGGGTGGAGAGACTAAGAGAACTGCACAATTCTGGATAAAATGAGAATCACGATTTATTTGGCTTAGAATAAAAATGACAATTTTGTGTCATTTTTTTTAATTTTATTTTAAAGACTAAACCCTTAACATCAGGTTGTCAAACAGCAATAGAATAACACGCATTACTCTTTGCTTAAAATTTGAATACATGTATGGTAAAATGTAATGTGAGAGTAATAACGTAAAGAAATTTTTTTTTTTCTAAAATCTGAGGTAAAGTCTCCACTTCACACGCTTTCATCCGTCTAAAACTGGACTGGTCGTCACAATTTCATAACTAGAAACAACATTTTCTCAAAGAGACACTTCGTAACTGGAAACGTTTGTTAGTAGAGACATTCGTAAGTAGAGGCCCTGTAGATGTAAATCACTACACAGGTGACTCACATGGGGATTTGGAAGACCACGCAGAGGTTCCAGAAGACTCCGTCTCCCTTGTCCTTCATGATCTTCAGGATCCGTTCCAGCGCCAGAAACAGAGAGTTCCACTGCGCGGCGTCCGGTCGGATCAGCTGCATCCCGCACTCCTCCTCCATCATCTCGTCCACCCTGCTGGAGCGGCCACTGGTGTCCCACAAGGCCCAGCACTTGGAGAAGGCCGAGCCAGACAAGGTCTTGAAGGTCTGGTCGGACTGGGCGCTCTCCGCGTCCACGGTGGACACCAGGTGGAGCAGGTGGCAGGCGCAGCGCTGGTTCTTGGGCAGGAGGAAGTCCAGGTCGTCCTTGGCCAGGATCTCCGCCACCTCCACGTAGCTGATCTCCTCCTCACCCGTCTCCTCCTCCTCACGTTCCTCGCGTTCCTCGCTGTTCTGGCAGTCCCGGAAGCCTCGGAGGAAGTTGGAGCCGTTGTCGGTGGTGATGCAGACCACCTTCTCGCTGATGTGGAACTCGGAGTGGACGGCGTGGATGGCGGCGGCGAGCGCGTCGAAGGAGAGCGCGCCCTGGAGCTGTCGGCAGGCGAGGGCGGCGGAGCACCTCTGCAGGAGCTCCGGGTGGATCCAGTGCGCCGTCACGCCCAGGAAGCAGCGGCGCCGGGACCTCCAGCAGTCGGCCGTGGTGCACACGTACTCCACCGCCCTCATGGCCTCCGTCAGGCTCCGCCTCATGGCCTCCGCCGCCGCCTCCACCGTGCCGAGGACGCTGAGGCGGGGCGGGACGCTGGAGTTGGGCTGCAGGTCTCGGATCAGCTCCTGGAAGGCGTGGCTCTCCACCAGGCTGAAGGGCTGGAGGCCGTAGACGATGAAGCGCAGCACGGCTTTGTGGGCGGCGGCCTGCGGGGCGGCCAGGCTCTCGCCCAGTCGCAGCTGTTTGGCTAGCGGCTCCAGAGACTTCCTGGCGTTCTTCCTCTTCTGGGCCGTCATGGTCAGGCTGGAGTAGCTCCCCAGGTGGTTGGGGTGTTTTCTCTGCGTTCCACAGGAAATGTTATTTCTCACTACCGTATTTACGCTAATATAAGCACCCGGCGAAAATCAACACCTAGCTTGATTTGTCAGGCACAAAATACACATTTCAAAGTTAACGCGTTAACTCGTGCCATTAATCACATTTGTCTGTCGCGTCAGATTTTATTATCACCGTTATTCATCATTGCAGTTATTTCCACCTCCTCAATGTATGGACTTTTAGACGCATAGTTTTACTTTAAAACATTGCCAGATAACTTCGTATAAAGAACAAAAGTATAATGTGTACACTAAAGTTCACAATTTATAATTAGTAAGTGTTGGTCATGTTTTCTCATTGTTACTTTACCTATTAGCCATGCTCATATTGTGGACTTTTTATGGAATGCTCTTGAACATCAAAATATTATACTGTTGTAATTATAATATACCGTATATGCACTAAATTATATTACAGCTTTTAAACGAGTGCTTATTTTGTGTTGAGTTTACATTAATTTATATTTTTGACTTCAATATTCCATATTATATTATATATACATAGGGAAGTGGGAGAGATCCACATCCCTATGTTTAAATGCTGGAACAATCAAAAACACATTTCACTACATGTTGTACCACGTATAATGCGTATAATGTGTGACGAATGAAATTTTAATTTATTACAAGCTTCAGTTATTTATTTGTTTAATAATCATTCATTTGATAATTATTATTATTGTTATTACATTTTATATAATTATAAATTATAGTAATCGAAAATAATCATTTGTATTATTATGTGATTAATCGTAAATAATCGTGATTAATCGTAAATAATCGTGATTAATTTGGTTGTGGAAGTGCGATTAACAAGTAAAAAAAAGAATCGTTTTGACAACACTATATATTACATAAACAATCTCACCTCAATGTGTTTCCTCAAATTGGACGGCGAATTCCGAAAGGCGCTTATTCGTTTGGTGCGCGGCAGACAGAGCAGACACTGCATCCTGTACGAGTCGTTCTGGATTTCGGCGAATGAAAACATCTCTTTCAGGTACGGCCACGGGTGCCCGTCTGTGCTGGCGCTGCTGGAGGTGCTGGCCTCCGCCTCGTCACCGCCGCCCGACAGCTCGCTGAACATCATGTGACGCTCCAGATGTGCCTGCTGTGAGAAGCTCCGCCCACACTCCGAGAGAACCTCCCTGTCTTCACCCACCTGCATCACGTCTGCAAAACACACGTGTAAAAAATAACAGTCAAACATGCCATGCAAAAAAATAATAATAATACACTATCAATCATTGGAAACGAAAGCAACTTGGGTGTTTGTGTCACCTAAAACATCTGTTCTGCAATAGAATAACAGATGTTTGGCGGTCGAAACTTATCAGCCAGACGTTAACTTACTATCAACTTACCTTCCGCTAACTAAACCGGCTGATTAACCCCAAACACGCTTATCCGAAGTTTGATGTTCCGAAAAACCTTATAAGAGCCGTACTGACAAAACTCACTCAAATATTAAAAAAAGAGGAAAAATGTCAGGTAAGCAAAATACACTTAATTGAAATAAAAAAGTTTGCTTAATCCCCGCGCTACTGTCGTATCGTGTTAAATGTTTCACCGTTTAGCACTGAAACCACGTTTATCCCAAACTGCTAAATTCGTGACCGTTTCTTGTTTCTAGTAAGCTAACAATGCTAGCAGCTTTAGCTACCACAACATCCCACTTCTTTTCTCATATTGACGCAGCTGAACATCTGCTCGGCGAGATCCCGCCTTCACACATCTGTCTGCGCTCGCGTTCTGAGTCGATGCGTCAGATTCACTTCACCAACAGATAACGCGACGTTTGAATAACAAAATCTGAGGTAAAGTCTTGAATATCTGAGGTAATCTTCACTTCGCGCGCTTTCCTCGTTCTAAAACTGCACGCGGTGTTGCAATTTAAACGATTAAATCGTATATGACACGTGTAAACGCAGAAGTTGTGGAACGTTTTGGCGATAAGAGAAGAACACAGACCTGGTTTCTCCTCAGCGTGTTGATCGGTTTCTCGCGGATATTCTTCCGCGTCTTCTCGTTCCTCTTTAATGACGCGCATCCTAATCTCGCAAAATGAAGATCGCGGACGATTTATCGATGCATTAGAGGACGCACCGACGATTGCAGATCATTCAAACGTGCATTAACTTTACATTTAAAACAACTTCTTGTTTTAAACTTCCACGTAAATTTTTTCGAACGCCGCCATTTTGGATGACGTCACGCGTCTTCTTCTCGAGTCATTCCAATTGAGTTTAGCGCCACCCTAGTCTAACGACTGATGTGTCTGTTACTTTCTATCAAATAAAAAAAACTTTATTTGTCCCCAGTAAGCAGCGGTGTTACAAAAAGACAGAAGATCAAAGTAGAATAAAAAAAAACTTGCGTTACCTGTAATGTTCTTTGTCAATTTTATTTTTACATATGTACATTTTATTTGTCACATACACATTACACATGTACATTCGTATTTCCCGATCATACAGCATTTAAACATGAGGGGGAGTGTCTCGAAAAAGACAAAATTGCAATAATAATTTAATGGAAAAACAAATAACAAGTAAAAAAATAAACAACATAAGACTGGAACATGATGATATGTCAAAATGAGAAACACCAAGACAATAAAGTGCCAAAGCAAATAAACCGCCACGATCTTGTAGATAAACGAGAAATGAAGAAACATTTCAGATATTTTGCTTTCATCTCTGCGACACAGATGATCAAACACAGACAATTTATCAGAAATTAATGCTGTGACACGTGTCATATCCTCATAGTTATCATCAGTAGGATGTAACTTATAAATGTAATTACATGTAATCAATCGTGATGTAAAATCAATGTAACTACTCCTAATGTTAAACTGTCCCTGGTCCTGAAATGGCCTGGTGTCCCACACAACTCAGTATTTACCATAACTATTTATTTACCAACAATATTTACCGTCACTATTGCAGTTGCGTAGAAAACCTGTGTTTACTTGTTGCATAAATCATAATCACTATCTTTTAAAAGATAAACAAACCTTTTTACATTTTGCCAGCTTATCAAAACACACACAATTCCATTAATGACGGATCAAACTGTCCAAGTGAAAGAAGAAAAATAACATTAAACTGTGGAAACACTAACATAGTCAAAAGGCATTGTGGGAAATGTAGTTTTTGAGTTTGACACGTGGTTTACGCCAACGTTTCTGGTTCATTGTAAAGGTAAATTTCAACAGTGTTTACGCACGTGTGAAAATGAAGTGAAGGAGTCAGAAATATATTGTAAAAGACGGCACTCTTCAAGCTTCCGTGACGTGATAAACCGTCTAATCATCAACTTCACTTGTATTTGTAATAATTCAACTTCACTTGAATTATTACGCATGGCATTTGATTAAAGAGGAAGCGATAAACAAACCAAATTCAGACTCAAACTAGGTTGTTTCACTGTTTGTGAAGCTAACAAGACGTTTCCTGATAGAATAACAGGCCTGAGAGAAAGTGGCAGAACAAATCAAGTCGGATTTGGAGACAATCAAGACTCTGAGAAAGAGAGTCTGGCAAACTGTCCGACTTCTCAAGAAGATAAAGCGGTTCCCTCACAATACTGCTCACAGTAAAGTACAGTAAAGGTGGGAGATGGTGACCTGAACTGAGGAGATAGTGGGACGGAGGAGCTCCTCAACCCTTCTGAGTTCTTCTCATTCTTAAAAAAGGAGACTAGAAGGTGTGTTCCAACTATAGAGAGATCATACTCCTCAGACTTCCTGGTAAAGTCCATGCCAGGGTGCTCGAGGATTCATGGGAATACGCATGTGTTTGTTGACTTGAAGGTGTTTGGGCATCTGGTTTGGAGGCCAGATGACTTCATCTCTGCTTTTTGCAGATGGTCCTGCTGGCCTCCACAGACCAGGACCTTCCACAGGGAGTATAGCAGCTGAATGTGAAACGACTGGGATGAAGATCAGCTCCTCAAAGTCTGAGGCCATCATCTTCAACCAGTCAAGGGTGGTTTGCCATTTACAGTTCAAGTATCTCGTGGTCTTGTTCACAAAGGGAAGTGGAAGGTGATGGATTGACGTTTGAAGACAGACAAATCCCCTGGTTTTTGAGTTTTTCTTTTTAGTCTGAAAGACCTCGTGACAGTGTTTCTCTCCAGTGTGAGTGAGTGTGGAACTGCTGCTGAAGGAAACATCTCCACTGTGAAGGAAAGCAGACACTGGTTCATCTTCTGCTGTTTGGTCTGAGGAACTCTTGTCCGTCTTTAAACAACTAATAGAGGCTTGTTCAGTCACACTGTTGAGAAGCTCCTGCTGTTTATTCTCCACTTCACACGT
>MU204423.1:25401-36286 GCA_017309775.1 Paedocypris sp. Pulau Singkep
ACATATAAAAATGTAAATTCTGTCAAATCTGTAAAATCTAAAGCTTTTTGTTATAGCCCATACGAATGCAGAAAATCAAAGTGACAAATATAATTTGTGATCCAACACAAACATTTTCTAAACCACAAAAATAAAGTAAAGTGAAATTGTCAGTATGGCAAACCTTTTTGAAAAATGCTGCTCTGCTCTTAACCACATTAAATAAAAGAAGAACGAATGATGAGGAAGCATTATCACGTCTAAACAAGAAGAGTTTGTTGATTTATGGCATGTTACATCACACACACACACACGTGGTTTAAAAGACAAAAAGGGTCGTTTCCTCTTTTCTCTGGCGGGTTTCCCACAAGGCTCGAGTCTCAGCTCCATTCCCATCACGCAGAAACACTCGACTACTTCTGCGCGTGTCGGACACACATTTTTGTTGACGTGCCATCAGCCGGGCCGACATGAAACCTCTAGAGCGTCTGGTGGCGTCTGGCCTCGCAGCTGAAGAGGAGCATTGTGCAGACTCCTCTCCTCCTGTAATGAGCCCAGTCCGGTTCCTCTCCAGCGGTCACTCCTCAGGGACCCGGGGCGACTCCGCCACCAGCCGCTGGTACGACACCGCCGTCAGGATCTGAAAGGCATCGCGGGGTCACCGCACGTCCCCTCGCAGCGCCGGACACTCACCGTGAGCAGTGTGAGCAGGCCCATCATCAGCCCCAGCGTCACGTACAGGTCAAAGGTCAGACCCCCGGCCCACAGGGGTCCGAGGATGGTGGCCAGGCCGCCCACCGAGCGGCGAATGCCCTGAGTGAAGCCTGCAGAGCGGCAGCAGAGCGGTTACTCCACCTCATGGCCGCGGCGCTCCTCACACTCACCTTGAGTCTTCACCGGGGTTATTCTGGAGAAGAGCGAGAGCTGAGCCACGGCGACGAACGGGAGGCCCAGCACCTGAAGAACCACGCCGATGCTGAACTCTGTCAGCTCCAGAGCAAATCCACCTGACACACACACACACACACACACACACACACCGGTGTACAGAGCATTCCTCCCTGGAAAAATTACTCCGTTGTAAGTCACCAATTCCTGAAAGTATCCCATTTTAAAAAAAACTTGAGTATTTTACTCATACTGAATTTAGGCCCAAAAAACACCAACAAATGTGAAAAACAAGAAACTATTTATTTATGAGTCGTTATGTCCTAATTTAAAAATGAAATTTAACACCCCAATGTTTTAAAATAGTAGAACAAAACAGATAAAAGTCAGTCTCAGTCAAGCTCAAGGTGAAAAAAGTGCCACCGCTAATTCACTTTCACACGATTTGCTCTCATGAACAGGATCCAGTACCTTCAGCATCCTGCAGATGGCGATATATCACCTCGTCCACCCAAGAAATTAACCTCAGTAGAAAAAGACACCGACTTGTTGCGCACAATCACTGTGTAGCGTAAGTGTCCATTCCAATGTAGTGGAGTAAAGAGTACAGATACTCAATCACAAATGTAGTCAAGTAGAGAGTAAAAGTTGCTTGTGTTTTTGAAGTACAAGTACAAAGTAGCCAAAAAGACTTCCTGTAGGTAATGTAACAACGTCCATTTACTCGAGTAGTTTAGGTGACACCACACTCACCCTGAGGATTGGCCAGGAAGATCAGGCACCAGACGCAGGAGACGTTGCAGATCATGAGGCCGACTGCCAGAATCACACGCTCTGCCGCACGTTTGCTGAGCCAGTGAACGAAGAGGAAGCCGGCGATCACCTCTACGCCGCACACACAGTACATGATGCTGTTCTCCAGCTCGCCGAAGCCAAACAACTGCTGCGTCAGGGGTGTCACCATCGTCTGAAACACCAGCCAACACCAGGTGTGTGTGTGTGTGTGTGTGAGCGTGCGAGCGAGCGTGCGCGTGCGAGCGTGCGAGCGTGCGAGCGTGTGTGTGCGTGCGTGAGCGTGTGCGTGCGAGCGTGTGCGTGTGCGAGTGTGCGAGTGCGTGTGTGAGTGGTGTGTGTGTGCGTGTGTGTGCGTGCGTGTGAGTGAGTGTGTGTGTGCGTGCGTGTGCGTGCGTGTGTGTGTGTGTGTGTGCGTGTGTGTGCGTGTGTGAGTGAGTGTGTGTGTGTGTGTGTGTGTGAGCGTGCGAGCGAGCGTGCGCGTGCGAGTGTGTGCGTGTGTGTGTGTGCGAGAGTGTGTGAGTGTGTGCGTGTGTGTGTGTGCGTGTGTGAGAGAGTGTGTGTGTGTGTGCGTGCATGTGTGTGTGTGTGTGTGTGTGAGAGTGTGTGAGTGAGTGTGTGTGAGTGTGTGTGTGTGAGTGTGAGTGTGTGAGTGTACCTCCAGTGCAGTCTGGTTAAACAGAGTGATGAACTGAGCAGCCAGCAGCACAATCATTTCCTCTTTGAGAAACTCTTGCAGAAAAACAAACAAAAAAAAAAAAAGATCAAACACACAAATTATTAGTACAATTACAGTAACAGAGCGCATTAGTGTCTATTAATTGGTGCTGTCAGAATTAGCGCGTTAACGCATGTGATTCATTTGAAATATTCAAGCGTGTTGTTTCATTTTGAACCCGTTAACGCCGTTGCAGCTTTTTTCACTTCCTGTAGTTTGTTCAACGTGTAATCGAGTTTCATTTTAAAACTTTGCCAGGTGGCTCTGTCGATAGAAAAAAAGTATTGTGTATTTTTGCAAATCTAAAATTGCGGCACACTTCGTTAATAAAGAAGGGAAAATGCAATCATTTTTTGGACATCGCAAAAGAAGGAGGAGTTGAGGAGAGGCAGCGCTTGTAACACCGTCGTTACCAGATTACTTGTATTTTTACACGTGCCCTGCACCGCACACAGTTCGCAACAAACTTTTACAATTCCCTTGACATCGGATTTCAAGTTGCGAAAAGTGGAATAACGGGCGCGTGAATCACAGTTGATTTGTTTTAACATTATACATGTTTTTAAATGTCCTTAACTCTCAGCAGCACTACTTTATAATGAGTAATTTGTCTTTCTTTATTGTGTTTTTTTTTTTTTTTGGAATCCTCTTAAACTTGAAAATATTTTTCATTGACATTGATTGTTTTCAAGTTAAATTGAGATATTGAACATATGACCTGTGTGGTTTTTTTTTTTAAGAGACCAGTATGTCTTTCAAACCAACAGTTAATTCCGAAGTTCATGATGGTTTATTCCACTGCTCCACTGCTCTTTGTCTTTTCATAATCACAGCCATTTACTTCACACCACCAACCAGACGATCAAATGAATAAAAGCATCAATTCTCTTCCATATTTCACACGTGTGCTTTGAGAAAGTTAAAACTGTGAAAAGCGCCTAACAAATGCTCAGAACTTCAACTTGTTTATTGCAAGTATGTGGCTTACGAAACAAATAAAATATATTGCAAATTGAACAAAACGTCTACTACGTTTTACATATTACGGTTTTTAAACGAGTGTTTATCTAGCGCTGAGGTTACCTTCATTTACACTTTACACTTCAAAATCCAATATCACAAGCTCCAGTCACTTAATTGCATTTAAATACTTCTCTGTCTCTCCTGATTAATGGCAATTAAATTGGTCAGGGAAGTGTGATTATTTATTTTTTAATAATTATCGAGTGACAGGACTACTAGAAATACATTGTGTGTGTGTGTGTGTGTGTGTGTGTGTGTGTGTGTGTCACCTCTGCAGGTGATGGAGCGGTTGAGCGGGCTAGTGGCGGCTTGCGCGGGTGCGTTGCTGACGGCCCCATATGACCCACTGAGCTCCTGAGGGCCAATCAGAGCTTCCTCCTCTTCCTCCTCTTCCTCCTCACTCTTTCTCTGGAGCTCTGGGGGAGTCAAGTCCCAGTAGAGGAACAGAACAACAAACTGGAGAAGGATCCACAGCAGACACATGAAGATCTGAGGAGGGACAGTGTTCCAGTGACCGTGGTGACCACACACACACACACACACACACACACACACACCCCAGGTGAAGTGTATTTGTTCACTACAAACGGCCCAAGACGGAAGTCACACAGTCTGAGGAAGATGTTGAACGCCGGGCCTGGAAAAGATCAGCATCACAGGATTAGTACAAATTATTATCATTGTGTGTGTGTGTCAGGAGTTCAGCTTGAGTGTGTGTGTGTGTGTGTGTGTGTGTGTGTGTGTGTGTGTCAGGAGTTCAGCTTGAGTGTGTGTGTGTTGCAAACTGCTGCATTTTTGCAGTAAATATTTACAGTAGACTACTGCATTCAAACTTACAGTATTGCTGTATTTTGCTATGAATTGTAGGAGTATGCTAACTGTAATTTTACAGTACAACAAGATGCTGTGCATGCTTTTAAATGTATTTTCCTTTGAATTCTGGTACAATAATTGAAGAGAATGCAACAGAATATTTTCAATACAATTAGTACCGATATATTTTATTTACTTAAAAGTAATGGCGTTGTTGTGCAAGACTGGTTTGCCATTGGTTGGCAATGGGACATGTGCACCAATAGCGCGCTAGCTCTCGTCCCACCATCGCTGTGTGTGTTGGGCACTGAAATGACATTGGCTGTGTTTCTGGGTGCAGTTCAATCCCTGGCCTGGGTGGCGCTGTTGCCATCTTGGCAAGTGTGGGACCAATAAACGAGAGTCACTCCAAAATAAGAGTCTCTCACAGTTGTAATCAATCGCCCATAGACAGGTAATATACCGTTGCCCTGGGCGGCATTTTTTCATGTCAACGCCTTCGGTTTGTGTTTTTATGTTGTATTATAATATTTTAAGGTTAGTTCAAGTTCAAGTTCTGAGCATTTGTAAGGCGCTTTTCACAGTTTTCAGGAGGTGATGTGCAGGTTTGGTGTGAAGGTCATTTTAAAGCAAACTTGCTAGTCATGATTTACAGTGTCCGTGTACATTTACAACCAAAGTTGGTAGTAAGTAACTGTAAATTGTACAGTAAATTTTACCGATCAGGAGTCCGGCTTGACGACAGGCCATAAATGCAGCGAAGACAGTGGACCGGTCCTCGGGGGCCGTGTTTCTGCTCAGGACTCCGAAGATAGACGAGCCCGCTCCGGTTCCAATCCCTGTGGAGCGCTGCACACTGATGAAACCCGATCACCTGGACCATCAACTAGACACGTGCTGGACTTACCTGCGACTAGACGACTGGAAAGCAACAGCCATTTGGAAAATCCCATAAAGTACATGAAATTCCCTGAGATAAAGCAGAAACGTCAGCCACTATGAAGCGTCTCGTCATCGCAAGCCTAGGAACACAACCCACCCAGGATCTCGAAGACGTTGGCAAGCAGGATGATTCTCTTGGTGGACAGCGTGCGGTCAGACCAGAAGCCGAACAGCGGTCCGGCGAGGAGGCCACTGAAGCTGTAGGCCGAGAGCGTCAGGCCCAGGAAGTACGGAGGAGCGCTCAGCGTCTGCAGGAAGCTCCAGATGGTGGGCAGAATCACCGCTGAGCAAACGCAACAGACGTGCCACCATCACATCGACAGGCACTCACAGGAAACAGAAACTCGCTCACTGCCTTAAATGATCACGTTTAGAAATACAGACTTTCGTACTTATCAAGCAGGACTGGGATTTAAATTGATTATGTTCAAGAGCATAGCAGTGAGTCAGAGAATCAGTCTCAGAGAATCAGTGAGACTGACAATGAACAAATCAGTGAACAAATCATTGGGTCAGAGAATCAGTGAGAGCGTGAATCAGTAAAACTGAGAATCAGTTAAGTCAAAGACTCAGTGACTTAGAGAATGAATGAATTAGTGAGTCTGAGAATCGGTAAATCAGTGATTCAGAGAATCAGTGAGACTGTGAATAAGTAAGACTGATAATCAGAGAGTCAGCAAATTAGCAAGAGAATCAGTGAGTCAGAAAATCAGCAAGTCAGAGAAATAATGAGTCTGAGAATCCGTGAATCAGTCAAAGATTCAGTGAGTCAGAGAATCAATGAGTCTGAGAATCAGTAAATCAGTGAAAGATTCAGTGCGTCAGACAATGAACAAATCAGTGAACAAATCAGTGGGACAGAGAATCATTGAGACAGCGAATCAGTAAAACTAAGAATCAGTTAGTTAGAGAATTAATGAGTCTGAGAATCAGTATATCAGTGAAAGACTTAGTGATTCAGAAAATCAGTGAGTCAGAGAATCAGTAAATCAGAGAACCAGTGAGCCAAAGAATAACTAAATCTGTGAACAAATCAGTGATTCAGAGATTCAATGGGTCAGATAATTGGTACATTAGTCAGAGAATCAGTGAGTCAGAATCAGTGAGTCAGAGAATCAGTGAGTCAGAGAATCAGTGACTCAGAGAATCAGTACATTAAAGACTCAGTGAATCAGAGAATCGGTGAGCCTGAGAATCAGTACATCAGAGAACATGGAGTCAGAGAATTAGTAAATCGGTCAGACAATCAGTGAGACAGAGAACCATAGAGTAAGAGAACCAATCATTCTGAGAATCAGTGAGTGAGCCTGAGAATCAGCAAGACAATGAATAAGTTAGTGAGACAGAGAAGAGAATCAGTGCGTTGGAATCTGTATTTTTTTTCCACTGTTCATTAGCGGTACCAGCGCACAAACCCTCATTTGTGTCTTATTGTTACGAGTAAACGAGTCCCTTACACACCTCTGGCTCGGTGCCTGTGGCTTGCACAATGACAGTTGAATCTAAAGCAATCTAATCTAATCTAATCTAATCTCGTGGCCACGGAAGAACTGAAGAAGAACTGTGTTCCCTGAGTGTTTCAGTCAATAACTCTGAACCATCTATTAATCATGACCTTACTGTACTAACACGTATTACGGCCGAACTCACCATACTCGACTCCGCTGAGTAAGAAAATCAGTCCGATGGTGAAGAAAGTTCCTCTCCTGCGGCTCCTGAGCTCCATCCCCGCCGCCACACGCTCACCGACCGCCGGCATCCTCGCCCATCTCACCCGCGACTGACTGATTCACGACACACGGCAGCCAATTAGTCTCTGTGTGTGTGTGTGTGTGTGTGTGTGTGTGTGTGTGCGTGTGTGTGTGCGCGTGTGTGTGTCTCTCTCTCTCTCTCCTCTCACGCTTCTGGATGTTCGTCAGACCGCTGCTACGCCACCACACCGGTTTGAAAGGCGGATCTAACGCGGTGATATGATCAGGAGTAATACACGCCTACAATACAATGGAATAACCTCGTGACGTCACATGATAACAACGCGTTTGCTGTGCTGCCATTGGTGTAGCGCATTGCCACCAACCCACATCTTGACACGCGCAAGTACGTATTTAAATCACGTTTAAGTCTCTCTCTCTCTCTCTCTGTCTCTCTCTCTCTCTCTGTCTCTCTCTCTGTCTGTCTCTCAGTCAGTCAGTCTCTCTCTCTCTGTCTCTCTCTCTGTCTCTCTCTCTCTCTCTCTGTCTCTCTCTCTCTCTCTCTCTGTCTCTCACATCTGCTGACTTGACATATTCAAACAAGGGAATTCACACAATGTCATCACGCTGCTCGTGTCATCTGATATTTTCTTTGTCCATCGTGTACTTTTTTCATGCAGATGAATTTTAACATGAAGCTTTTGTCCAGTGAGTCATCCCAAATAATATTATTGCTCAAATAATTTGTATTGTTTCTATTAGTCTGACGTATACAGTGACTTAAAGCTATAAATTATATACCGTAACTAAATTGTGCAATACAATTAAACGTATATATCAACACTGTGTACAAAATTGATTTGTCTGAATCAAATGTTAAACCTTGTGAAAATCGACTCTTCATTATAATTACATTTTTAAAGTAAAGTTTTAAAAAATCGTATACTGTGTATATATAATATCACAATAAAATTGGCATGTATATAATTATGATTTTGACTTTGATCCGAGTCTCGATTCTTCAGGTACGTGATAGGTTATGGTTGGATGTCCATGGATTGTTTAACAGTCATTGTTGTAATAAAATAATTTACCACAAGATGTTCAAAGAGAAACATAAGTAGATATTAATAAGATGCAAAAATACTCCACCTGGCCACGCGGTGGCGCCGTAACACTTAAGTCAACATTTTGGTAAAACATTTTGCACACTATTGTAAAGTACCTGTTAATATATAACTGTTCCCATCCTCGTACAATTACAACTACTAATACAACTAAATTCACATATAAGTATGTACAATTTATTTGTCTGTGTGTTTAAAACGACACCGAAGAAAACAATAATTCATTTTATTCTTGAAAGAAAGAAAGTCCTGGAGAAACAGCATCATTTATTAATATATTTCTCGTAACACAACGTGTCAATTTAAAGCACATTTTTTTTGAAACAGTCCTATTTCATCTCCACTCGAGTCTCTACACACACTCCCGACGCGAGATAGTGATCGATTAACATGTCCACACTGACAATCTTCACGCAGGAAACAGACAAGAAGCCACACGCGGAAAATAACGGACCGCGGAGAACAACAGCGGAAGTGTGGGACTCTCCATCCGCGTGTTTCCTCTCGCTGTTGTCTCCTCGTTTACTTGCAACATTCTCCTCTGCCGTTACAACGGAACTTCCGCTATAGCGGAGAAGGCGTGGCCGACGCGTGACCTCATGCTGCCTGCGCAGCGACGCAACAACCAGCTTTACATAATAAGAGTCTCCCGTTACATGACATTTTAAATGCACAACTGCAGTTTTGAATACAAACTCAAAGGAAACACAAGCCTGTGAGATATAACTGACGCTCTGAAGTTCCTTACTGAAGACTTGTCTAAACAGAAGCAGCACAGTGGTGGCGCGTGTTCTCTCCGGAATCTTCCGTGATGTCACTCGGGCTGCAGTCGACTCTCGTACAGACTCAGAGCGTGATGCAGGAACTCGTACTGCTCCTCCGTCTGGATCATTCCGCCCCTGACGCACGCACACACACACACACACACACACACACACACACACAACACGCCGCTACTTCACTAACTGTTGAATGAAGCGCTGTGACTGTTGGGAGTGAATCGACTGTTTACATCAGGGGTGCCCAAACTTTTTGATTCGCGGGCCACATTGGGTTCTAACATTTGACAAAGGGGCCGGACCGGGCTCGGGGAAAAAAAATACGCATTTTAGGATATACAATTTAGTATTTAACATTAAATAGTGTTTAAAAAAATGCATAAAAAAAAAAGAAAAAAACAGATATAATTCTAAAATGCAAATAAAGTGATTTAGCATTTTAAAAGCTTTTTAAGATGTGTTAATAAATAAAGCAATAAAAACCTTCATAGTGAAAAAAAATATATATATGATTTTGATTTAGTTTTTTTACAAGCTCGGGTGGGCGCGGTGAAACAAACCGCATTCGTTTGAGATCACATGGTGTGTTCACGCGCTGAACCGCTGCGAGAGCGCTTGAAAGAGTTAAACGAGGCAAAAGAGCCGAATCTCTGAAAAGAGCCGAACTTCCCGTCACTATAACGAAGACCTTCTGTGCGAAAACACTGCTGGTGCTGTGATGGACCAAACGGATTGGTCGAATTTGCGGTAAATTTGCGGTGACTGGATGAAATTGCAAGGTCGCAAATAAATCGCGGGGTTTCGCTGAATTCACGTTAATTGGCGCGATCGCGAATCCTGGAGGGACTGAACACTGGCCGCGGGCCGGATTACATTCAGTTTATGAATCAAGTCACGGGCCGGTCAAAATTTGATTAAGGGCCGCATTTGGCCCCCGGGCCGGACTTTGGACACGCCTGGTTTACATGATTTAAAAAAAAGAAATCAAAGAAATGTTTTGACAATGAGAAGAAAAAACAATTCTCCATATTGACAATCTCACTCACTTTACTTTACAATAACAGCAATCTGTGTTTGTCTCTCTCTCTCTCTCTCTCTCTCTTAGTCTATTTTTCTCTCTCAGTCTACACCTCTCTCTCTCTCTCTCTCTCTCTCTCTTTCTATTTGTGTGTCTCTCTTTCAATTTGTGACTCTCCATTTTGCTTGTCTCTCTCACTCTGACTGTGTTTCTCTCTCTCTTTCAATTTGTGACTCTCTCCATTTCTCTGTGTCTCTCTCTTTCTCTCCCACTCTTCTTCTCTCTCTTTTGCTCTCTGTCTATCTCTCTAACTGTCTGTCTGTCTCTCTCTCTCTCTAAAATACTGTTTAAATAGTATTTATTTATTCCCGGATACGAGCGGCGGAAATGAGCTTCCTCCGCAGGGTGGCTGGGCTCTCCCTCAGAGATAGGGTGAGGAGCTCGGCCATTCGGGAGGAGCTGGGAGTAGAGCCGCTGCTCCTTTGGGTCGAGAGGGGCCAGATGGGGTGGTTCGGGCATCTGGTAAGGATGCCCCCCGGACGCCTTGCTGCTGAGGTGTTCCGGGCATGTCCCACCGGGAGAAGACCCAGGGGCAGACCCAGGACGCGCTGGAGAGACTATGTCTCCCGGCTGGCCAGGGAACGCCTCGGAATTCTTCCGGAGGAGCTGGAGGACGTAGCTGGGGCAAGGGAAGTCTGGGCCTCCTTACTGAGGCTGTTGCCCCCGCGACCCGGCCCCGGATAAGCGGCAGAAGACGGCAGTTTTAACTGCTGTATATTTGTTTGGCCTTTTTGTAAAATAAAGTATGGTTAAAAATCTCTCTCTCTCTCTCTCTCTCTCTCTCTCTCTCTCTCCCTCTTTTTCCATTTCACTCTGTCTCTTCAATTTCTCTCTCTTTCCATTACTCCTTGTCTCACTCTCTCTCTCTCTCTCTCTCTCTCTCTCTCTCTCTCTCTCTCTCTCTCTCTCTCTCTCTCTCTCTCTCTGTCTCTCTCCATTTCGCTGTCTCTCTCTCTCTCTCTCTCTTCTCATTTTTCTATGTCTTTCTCTTGCTCTCTGTCTATCTCGCTCTGACTGTCTGTTTTTTTCCTCACTCTCTTTGTCTCTCTCTTTTC
>MU204423.1:50701-75293 GCA_017309775.1 Paedocypris sp. Pulau Singkep
TAGGAGAATTTTAAATATAATTCTACATTTTACGGGTAACCAATGTAGCAACATTAGCACTGGACTAATATGGTCGTACTTTTTAGTTCTGGTCAGTAGTCGAGCGGCCGCATTCTGAACTAACTGAAGTTTATCTATTTGTCGGGCAGGACAACCTCCCAGAAGACCATTACAGTAATCTAACCTCGAGGTCATAAACAGTCATATAAAATACAGACAGACATAGTTGAGGACAAAATTATTAGCCCCCCCAACAAAATGATTATTGTTTTAAAGGTTTTGCAAAACTGCTTTTAATCAGAGCAAAACAATAAAATGTAAACAGCTTTATTAGACATTTAACAGTCTAAAAAAAACGTGTTTGCTTTGTCTTAAAGCAGATATTTGCAGAACCCTAAATGCAAAACCGAATTAAGCCAACTCAATTTGCAGTATTTTTGGTCAGTTTTGTCATATTCATTAATAAATTAATCTATTGGCTTGTATTTGTATTGTATTTGTATTAGTTTAATTTAACATTGTATTAATTATTTTGACATTATGAATTATGACAGTATTCAGTCAATGAACAATCATAGATTAAGATAACAATTATTTTTGCTGTAAATTGTTTAATCGCTAGCAAACGCGAAAACGCAAGTATTTTCATGAAGCTGTTTGTCTGGAATGCTCTGCTCTCGCTCTGTTTTCTTCCAAGAAGATAGTGGCGGCGCGCTGAATGTGCTCCAGCCCTCTCTCGTAATTTCGTTACAATGTTGTACCCCAATGCTGCAATGACAATAAACTACTACTACTACTACTACTAAGAATAGAAGAATCAGAACAAAACAGTAATTTTCTTCTCTCTCTCTCTCTCTCTCTCTCACACACATCGCAGCTTTAACTGTTTTGAACGAACACAAAGACTTTCCTAACTTTCAAATATCGCTCTGACGCGCATCTAGATTGATTGTACCACATTGTTAACTAGAGGAGGGGTGTAGAATGCTCGGAAAGGCGGATTTTATGATGCCCGCGCTCTCCTATAATCTTTATAACTTTCGCCCGCTCCTGCATATAGACTAATATTTAAAATGATGCACTTATTGGGGGCCCCCTGGTGCCCGCGGGGCCCCACGCAGCCGCGTAGTTCGCGTATGCCTCGGGCCGGCTCTGCTCCTCGTTCTTGCTGATGAGACCCACCACAGTCGTGTCATCAACAAACTTGGAGTGATCAATTTGTGATCAACAACCTGTTGTCAGTCAGCAGAGTGAATAGCAGTGGACTGAGCACAGAACCCTGTGCAGCTCCACTGTTTAGTTTGCTGGTGCTGGAGGTGTTGTTCCCGATCCGGACTGACTGAGGACTTCCAGTTAAGAAGTCCAAGATTCCCACTCCAGACTTGTGAGTGTGTGTGTGTGATCACTTTACCCTGTGCATGTACACTTAGGTTTTTAGATCGGATGTTTCTGACCATGGTCAGGACTCCTCATTTATCCATTTCAAATGTGTTTTTTTAAATCGTTGGTCCACGGAACCATAACATGTGTCTCAAGCCCTTTGCATTAGGTGACAGAGAGATAGCAATGATCATTCAGCTGCTTATTCTGAAGAAGCAGGTTGGACACACTCATGTGTGTTGCTTTCTACTGAACCTCAGATATTTAGATCTGGATTGTGGTTCTTAATCAGCAACGCTCCACTGTTGCCATGGAAACGCCAGGCTGACATTTGGCAGCATCCCTGCCGATACACACCACCAAAATAGATCAGACAGGCTGTAGATACTTCTCACTCTAGAGGTCTCGACTCATCTCGACATAGACAAGCGTCTGCATGTGGCTTGTCTGTAGAAAATACTTTCAATTCACAATATAGTGTACAGTGCCAGACAACCTGTTAAAAGAAGGGATGGAAATATAATAATAATAATAATAATTGAACCTTTATTAGTCCCTCAGTGGAGACATTTCTTCTCTGCATTTGACCCTTCCAATCAGACACAAAATCCTATAATTTCTGTTTGCATCTTCTATTTGCATTTGATTCATCGCATCATTAGCCTTTCAGATCAAATAATTTTGTAACATTTTTTAGTACAAGATAAAATGGTGGTTGTGGGCAGTTTCTGTTAGTTGCCAAGAGAGATGGAAGAAGCTAAAATGCTCAGCATCAACAGCTGGAAATTCAGCAAAAGAAGAAGCAATTTGCCTTGCTTTGAGGCAAAGGTATCTGAACTTGAGATACCAAATTAAAGGCAGGATTGCTATGGCAACCCGAGGTTCAACAACAGGGAGAGTGTCACGCTTTGTCACTCTGTCCAAGGGAAGGACCCACGTGCACAGCACGGACGAGACACAAGGGGTTAATATGGGTTTAATCCATTATCGTGGTCAAAGGCAGGCAATGGGTTGGTACACGGACAAGACTAGATAATTAAATAATACAGGAACAAGGCAAGGCAAGACCAGAAACAAAACATGCTCAAGATGATGCATAACAGCGAGAATGACAAGCAATACATCTGACAATCAGGCAACAAGATGGTGAACAAGACGGGGTAAAAATGCAAGACATAATGACATGACAATGACAAACAGCTGGACAGGAAAACGAGACAATCAACGCAATCGGTGGAACCAGGAAGTCACGCTCTGCAAAACCGAAAGACGAATTTCAAAATAGTATTACACAGCTGTGAGCCGGGATCCGTGACAGAACCCCCGTATATGGCGGATTCCAGACGACCCCAAAAAACGAGTAGGCGGTAGACCTTGAGGAGGGAACCGTGGCAAGGCTCTGGAGGGTGACCTGGTGGGCCGCAAAGTACTACACGGCTATGAGCTGGGACCCATGACAGAGATTTAGTCCAGAAATTGCCTCCACCTTGCTGCAGTGGAGGGCTTCAGCTAAACCAGAAGCTGTGAATAGCACCAGAAGCCCCTTCAGCTAGATCCTTAACACCAAGATTGCTACCAAGTTAAGAGCATCTCATCCATCTCCTCCTCTTCCTGCATTATCACCTTGAATAGCAACACCCTATCGAAAACTCGAATCACCCACAACTCAAAAACCCACACCTTTCCGCGACGTCTGGTTAGCAGCGTGGAGCCGCCGCGACGCCTGGAGTGCGGCAGAGCGGCGTGAAGCCGCAGCAATGTCTGGAGACTCGGACCTTGGAGACTCGAACCTTGGAAACTCGGAACCTGGAAACTCAGAACCTGTAAACGCCTGACTTGGAAACGCCTGACTTGGAAACTCAGGAATGGTGGGCTCGGAGACTGTGGACTCGGAGACCGTGGGCTCGGAGACTGAGGACTCAGATACTGAGGACTCAGATACTGAGGACTCTGGGACAGAGAGTACGAACGTGCTGTAGCCCAGGGAAACGAGCGCGAGTTTGCAAACGAAAACTAAAATAGTCGGTACTCGGAACGGGGTAAAGCAATGGGGCCACGTAAACTCAAACCGGGAACGAGGGCTCGGACGTCGGACAGCGAGGGCTTGGAGCTAGGAAACTCGGAACTTCTAAGGATTTCTAAGCAAAATCGATTTTCTAAGGCTTGTAAACTTGTTCCCCTGAAAGGTCTTCCGACTGCCATGGAAGCCGCAGAGACTCTGTTTCAGCATGTGTTCCGGAATAATGGCATCCCGGAGGATATCGTGTCTGACCGGGGGCCGCAGTTTGTGTCCCGAGTGTGGGGGGCCTTCTTCACCAAGATGGGGGTAACCGTGAGTCTAACATCTGGCTTTCATCCACAGTCCAACGGCCAGGCATAAGAACCTATTGTGCTCGACGACAGCACGACTGGGCGCGCTTCCTTCCATGGGCAGAGTACGCCCAGAACTCGCTACAGCAGGCCAGTACCGGTCTAACTCCCTTCCAGTGCGTCTTAGGTCGTCAACCTCCTCTCTTCCCCTGGTCCGAGGTGGAAACAGCGGTACCGACTGTGGATGAATGGTTCAAGACGAGCGAGAGGGTATGGGACTTAGCACACCAACACCTGCAAAGGGCCAGTCGGAGGTATCAACTCCACGCAGATCGCCGAAGAGGACGTCGCCGGTCTTCCGACCTGGACAGCGAGTCTGGCTGTCCACCCGGGACATTAACCTCCGACTGCCCTGCAAGAAGCTGAGTCCGCGGTAGATCGGACCCTTCAAGATCGTCCGCCAGGTTAACCCGGTCACCTATCGCCTCCAGCTGCCACATCAGTATCGGATCTCACCCTCATTCCATGTGTCCTTGTTAAAACCTCACCCACGGTCTGTTTTTCTTCCGTCCACAGATCCCGAGAACGGTGACGATATCCCCCCTCCCGAGGTGCAGGGCGAGGAAGGCCTGTATTCAATTCGAGACATCCTGAACTCCAGAAGGAGAAACGGAGTATTACAGTATCTCATTGATTGGGAAGGTTTTAGTCCGGAAGAACAGTCCTGGGTCAATCGACAGGACATTCTAGCCGCTGGGGGGGGGGGGGGGGGGGTATTTGGCTACCCATCTGTCATTAAACATACTGTGCACTTACCTCCGTGTTTGTGTTCCATTGTCGCTCACGCTCACCTTGGTTTCACGAGGGCGTGGGCGTGACATATAGACATTTGTAATATTGAAGTGTAAAATATAAATGAATGTAAGCTCAACACAAAATAAACACTTGTTTAAATATTGTAATATACCGTTTTCGACTAAAGAAAACAACGTGTAAACCAGTCATAATTTAAAAAAAAGATTTATAATTGAGGAAAAGACAACACAGATATGTATTTGCATATTTGTGAGGCAAAAGTATGGCACTGATAATTAGTCTAGCTGAAAACGCTGATCACACATTTTTAACTAAAGATGATCACATATTCACATCTAAAAGACAGAACGCTGATCACACATTCAAAGAAGAAAACAAAGCTGAAAGTTGTCGGACATCGCTGTCCGTGTCATGTTTCCGTTTCAGTATTCTTCATCATCATCATCATCATCATCGTGCTGCTGTGCACAACAAGGAGTATTTTACTGCAAGTGAAGTTCAGCGCAGCATCACAGTCTTTTCCATAGTATGTATTCAGCGTCCGCGACAATCGTATAGATAAACTGTTCACCAGCGTCCTCAAGCCGACGAGCTACATGCGATTACAGGCGCGAGTACCAACCGCATGCGTGAGCATTTACAGAAAACAAAAGAAAATGAACCAAGTAAAATACTAATGAATGAGTAAAATGTGTGGCGCGGTCATCAGTGCAGAAAACCTGTGTTTTAAACGCCGTCGGTCGCGCCGCTCTCTACACTTCTCCATGATTTGTGCGCAGTCGTTCGTTTGAGAGACGGCTAAATGTTTCATGTTGTTCCCTTCCTTATTAGCAAAGTGCGCCGTGATTTCAGCTTTGCAAAATGTTGTACACATATATACAAAGTTATCAACGTTTAGGCAACGTTTTAAAGTGAAACAATCAGTCTAAATGTCCATTTATTGCGCGTAAAAAAAACCGGAAGTGGGAAAAAAACCGGAAGTGATTAACGGCAATAATAAAATTTGACGCGACAAACAAATGTTATTAATCGCACGGGTTAACGCGTTAACTTTGACAGCCCTAATATACCATATTTACTCGACTATAAGTCGAGGATTTTTCCTTAAAATTTCAGGCCCAAAGTGGGGGGCTCGACTTATACGCGCGGTCTACCGAAATAGAAAATATTTTACTCACAGTAAAAAAATAAAAACAGTGTGCAGATATTTAACCCTTTCTCACAAAAAGTGCGATAATTAAATGAACATTTATGACGGCAACTAAATACATCTTTCAGAAAACGGCCCAAGCTGTGCAAGCTCGCCGCTGCTCCGCGCACTCACAGGTACTCACACACACACACACACTCTTTCAGCTCAGCTCTCTTCTGACTCCTGTGTCTCTCTTTGGCGTGGGGCTTCACAATTAAACGAGTCACGAATTTATTCCCAAAAACACGAGTTAGCCTTAGCCCATTCTCGGGAGAACTCTTAAAGGGGCAGGGCACTTTTCCCAGAAATCTTTAAAATGATAATGCAACCATACCAATGACGAATTAAACTTAAACATAAATTAACAATAGCTTAAATAGATTAACACCAACATAAACAAACTGGGTTACTTGATTTTTAGGTTTCCTTTACCACCAATGATGTCTCATGTCTGAATACTTTTATTATTTCTATAGTTCGGATTAAAGAGCATCTGAACAGGTGTTCTATCATTATTTCCCTGCGCCGCTTTAGTGTCTCCGTGAGCCCCAAATAACCAGAATTTACTTTATATGAAACCAAAAATTGGGTTTCTACTCATTTCTATCTATTCACTTTTCTCTCATTTCTTTCCCCCGACTTATAAGAGGGTCTAAACAGAATACCACAATCTCACAGCTGAAGTGGGGGGGGGGGGTCGACTTATAAGCGGATCGACTTATATATATATGTAAATATATAATATGTATACACACACACACACACACACACATATATATATATATATATATATACACAGTATATATATGCATATATGTAACGGGGACGTTATAATAAAGTAAATTATTTTTAGAATTGGGACAGTGCGGGTCCTCACGTGATATGCGGGCGTGCGCGTGATGTGTGTGCGTAAGCGGTGTGCAATAGTGGGCGTGTCTCTTGTCTTTTTGGATAAAACATCCTTATTTCTGGTTTAAGTAATTCCCTGGGTTTTATGCTTTTAGTTAATGACGGCGACATTAAGACCGTGACCGTTGTCCCATTTTGTTGATTCAGGCCAATAAAATATACCTCAATAAAAGACCTGAGACCTTTCTCCTGACTCCTCGTTGTTCGTCACTTCAGCGCTAGACCCGTCACACACACACACACACATATATATATATATATATAAACAGCAATTTTAAATAGACTCATTCTTCCGTAATTGATTAATTAATCGTCAGCCAATCAGATAGAATCGTAAGGAATTTTCTCATTTTCAAGCAGACGGCACATCGACTGGGCAGATTTACCATCACAATAAAATTAAAAATAAAAAACAATGTTGATACATTTCTGGGAAACTAATCCTACATGGTCTCCGCCCGGTGTGTTCTCGACTTTTGACTCACCACAGGTCAACGCTCTCAAGAACTGATTATTACTTTGCGTCACAAAGTCTCAGTCACAATCTGACTAAACTCCTGCTCACTTCCAGCATTTCTGTGTCTAGTTGTACAGCTTCAGACTGTTCGCCACCTTTTCAAAACCTCTAAAGACTGGCACAAAAACCAGCCGGCACGAACGCGTCTGCAGGAGTTTCTGACCCTCTCGACTCGCCGTACAGGAAGAAGCGCGAACGCCTCGCGAGTCACATGACCGGCCGCGGAGCCCTGACGTCACTCCACCGAACGCCATTTGATGGTTTGTTGATCTCGTCGCGGTCCGAGGTGATAGGTGTTTGTTGTTGTTGTTGTCGTTCCTCCGCGGATCTCTATGGCTGCTGTGGTCGGCTAGAGCCGAGGATCCGCTTGTTTGCTGACGGGAGCGACCGACAGAGCGATCGGGCATGGCGGCGGCGGCGGCGGCGGCCGGGGGGAAGACGTACTCGTTTAAGGTGGTGCTGCTCGGGGAAGGCTGCGTCGGGAAGACGTCGCTGGTGCTGCGCTACTGCGAGAACAAGTTCAACGACAAACACATCACCACCCTTCAGGTGAGCGCCGACTGTCCAAGACTACCGGACTAACGTGCAGAGTCCGCTGTGAAAAGAACTCGAGTATTTTACTCGCACTGAATTAGGTTGCGAGTAAAAAAAAAAAAGCCCCACCAAGAAATGTGTAAAACTCCACGAGTTGTTTTTTCCCCCTTCTAATAGAGACCCTCAACAACTCAATGTTTCAAAAAAAAATGGTAGAACAAAGTAGATAAATGGAACGAAAAATGTCAGTCTCGGTCGAACTGAAGTGTGCAGAGGAGAAAAAACAAGTAGTAAAGTCAAATTATGTGTGAAATAATAGAATGAGTAAACTATCTCTGCCTCTAATGGCCTGTCGTGTGATTTAGCTGCTGAACAGCAGCATCCTGCAGATGGCGACGCTGACTCGAGGAAGTGGTTTATGTTCCTCTCACCTGTGAAATAACAGTGACTTCCGTTTAGAGTGATGAGAAGTAGTCAAACGGCCGGATACTTGAGTGAGTTTTCCGAAGTCACAAAAGTGTTTTTTACACAAAGTTTTACGATGATTCATCAGATGTGTGATTGGTTTAAACAATGGCCATCATCAGAGCGAAACTAGCTGTCTCACAGTGACTGTCCATCTTTATAAATCTGACCATTAACACGTCACAAACAAAACTTAAACCGCACTGAAATGGCCTTGTTTTATTAATCGTATTAATTTTATTAATTATATATATCGTTTTACTTTTAGTCTCCTTTCACACACACTTTCTGCTCTCGTCTGAACCGAACCAAAATTTAGTCATGTGACAAAATTCACGTCACTCATTGGCCAGATGTGTCTTTTTAATATTTCCTAAACTGCTTTTCAACTAATCAGAAGTTTCAACTTTGTCTCAAGCAATCAATACAAACTATTTAGTTCTATAGTCTAATACAGGCACCAAGCCAGCGCAGTCGTCTCTCCAGACTAAATAACTGCCTGTTGTCTATTCGCTTTATTTATGGAATTTACCCGCAATTCTGATTAGTTGAAACGTATTTAAATGTAAACTAATTAAAAACCCCTGAAGGTGGGACACGCCCCCTGGACCGGTGACCAATCAATCACCAGTGTGACACACCCACACCTATGGGCAATTTTCCAGTCTTCAATTGTCCTATATACATGATTAAAAAATTGAATTGAATTGAATTGAAAAATCCTTTATTAGTCCCACAGCAGGGAAATTTCACGTCACAACAGCAACAACAAATCCAAACAAATAAATAAACAAACATCACCATAACGCACTGCACACATCATAATAAACAAACAAACAAACACAGACCATGTTTGCTTTAACATTTATAATAATAATAATAATGAGTATTTGTAAGGCGCTTTTCACAGTTTGACTGTCTCAGGTTTAATTGCCTAGAGGTTTTGAAATAGAAACAGGAATACGCCAGACGTCCTCGAAATACAGATAAAGAAACGGGGCGTGAGAAACGGAAACTCCGAAAGGTTACATTTATTTCCACTTTTATTGTACTAACATGAATATATGTATTTATACATTTATTTAGCATGAATGCATTTCTGTTTTTATGTTGTAATAACATAAATCAGGGGCGGGACCGGGCTCACTGGTCAAGCAGCTGTCAATCACATCCTCACCAGCCAATCAGAGTCAAGGGCCACTCCCACGTGAAGCTTGTGCCAGAAGTCCAAACGGAAAAAAAAGAAATGGACAAAAAAATCTGAGGCGGGACAAAAGTTTCAAACCAAAACGTGAAGATTTTTGTTAGTTTCTTACAAATTTAAGTTTGATATTTTTGCCGTCTGATTCCATAAACTGACAGTATAAAAATACATGTAAAAAATGTACTAGTAGAACTCTTTTCCATACATTTTGTGTTTATGGTTCCGCCTTTTAAAAAATTAAATAAAAAAAAATCTGACTTTCCTTTCAGTTTTACTAGTTCGGTGGGCCAGATTAAGCATTTAACACATATACATTTATACATTCATAAGTACATTTCTTTCCTCAACTCCAGTGCTCCACACATTCTTCCCGAGACACGCAGCACATGACTTCAGATGACATCATGGTGTGGTGTGGCCCGGGGAGTTCCTCATGTGATCACGACTGGTGGAGATGTAGCGCTGCAGCTAGGCTTACCATACATTTTACGAAGATGCTCCTTTTCTACTTTTGCCTGGCAATGAGGCTAAATAAGAACTTAACTAGAAGAGAAGTCACAAATATTTGAGCCGCACGATAAAATATGATGTGATTTTCCCATCTCGACGACGCCCACACGGATCGCCCCGCCCCTGTAGCGACGCCCACACGGATCGCCCCGCCCCCTGCAGTCTGCTTCGTAAGCCTGGGTAGAGCGCTGTGATTCTAGAAGAGCACTAGCAGCAGGAGCTCTGTTCCTCTGAAGGACTGTCAGCTCTTCTCTGTTCTTCTCCTCCTGGGCTTGACCATCACGCTCTCCTCCGCAGGCCTCGTTCCTCACCAAGAAGCTCAACATCACTGGCAAGAGGGTCAATCTGGCCATATGGGTGAGTTCCTCTGGCCACGGGAGCGTGTGGAGTCCAGCTTTCATCTGCACTGCCTGTTCAGTCTCTCCAGTGAACTTTTTGATTATTATTATTATTATTATTATTTATCTATATTTTTTGTTGTATTCTGCGATGATATACAGAATGAGTCGGTAAATGCTGCATTTTGTAACGTTGTATTTCTCATGTTAAATGCCGACTATAAATGCACACGACGCAAATTGCTCAAATAGAATTGTACAAACTTTTGAAAAGCATCAGCTTAATGTCAGCTGCAGAAACACTGTAGTACAGCTACTTTAGTTCATATCACGTTACTTGAGTTCATTTTGCTTTACTTTCTTACTTCACTGTACTTCAGTTTTGCTTTACTTTGCTTCACTTCACATAATTCTTTACTTAAGTTTACTTTACAGTTATTAAGACAGTTTTATCTAAAGCCTCTTGCAGAAGGAGGGGCATTAGAAACTGTTTACCATTAGAAATGATTGTTGCTTTTTATTATTATGACTAGTAGTATAATTATTTATGCTGTTTATTTGCATTGGACAAAAAAATCTGAGGCGGGGAAAAAAGTTTCAAACCAAAATGTGAAAAGTTTAGTTTGTTTCTTGACATTATTAAGTTTGATATTTTAAAATAATTATTAATTATCATTATTATTTTAATATAATACTGACAGTATAAAAATAAATGTTAAAAATGTACTAGTAGAACTCTTTTACATAGATTTTGTGTTTATGGTTCCGCTTTTTAAAATGTGTTACAAAAAAATTAAATAATTATTTTTTTTATAACAAATGAATCGGATTTACATAAAAAATAGGTAATTTGGCTCCGCCATTGCCCCGCCCACCGCCACAGCTCACACTACAAGATCGTTTGTGATGATATAGCGAACGAGTTAAACTTTAATAAAATGTGTTTGTAAAATAAAACCGATTATTTCAAACAGTCATTAGTTGCACACGTGAGTTTAATCTAGTGTGTGTAATACACGTGTGTTACATTACTATCTAAACGATTCACTCTCGCTTAATGTCGGCGCTTAATGGATTTTTTTTATACTATTGACAATTTACATTTTTAGTGAAATGACTTGCCTGGAAATTTATGGCATCGTATTTTGTACGATCAATATTATGTTGCTTATCTGGTTATCACTGCACGCAATTGATGAAAATAGAAAGAGTTAAATGCATCAACGGTTTTAAACGTTTTAGTTAAATGAAATACAGAAAAAATATTGCTCTCTTTATATTTGATCAAAAAAGATATTTATGTAAAAAAAAAAATCTAAATCTCGTCTCGTTCTCGTGAACCTAGTGTCTCGTCTAGTGGGAAAAGAGTCTCGTCACACACCTAGTAAGTACGCAAATATAAGCACCACTTTTTTCTAATTTTACTAAACTTGGGGGTGCTTATGATTGCAATTTCAATTGTGCATGTAAATATAAGTGCCCCTTTTTCGATATTTCAAATCAGGAACAATCACAATTTTTTTTAAACTATTATTCAAGTAAAAACAACATTGATGTGGTGATACAAGTTAGGTTTGTTAAATAAAGAAAAAATGTAGTTTTAAGAGAAAATGAATGTAATTGAACCAGAAATGTGTGAAAAAAAAATATTGTGCCTGAAAATCAGGGCATGCTTAAATTTGTGGGGTGCGTATATTTGCGTAAATAAGGTATACGTGTATATAATGTGTCGGGATGAAGCTATAAAGGGTTAAACGCAGAGCGCCAATTTCGATACGGTCCCTAGTGGCCGTGTTGACTATAACACTCACTTTACAACTAACAAAGTTGGTCAAAACTGCAAATGAAATCTGAATTACTATTAATGATTATTATATACAGAGTTCCTGCGGGTGTTTGAAATTCTTGAAAATGCTTGAATTTCAACAGTGTGTGTTCAACGCCTTGACAATGTTACCCAGGCCCAGGGGTTGGTGGATCATTTTTTAGATTTTTGTGCTTAAATTAGTATTTAACATATAATAGTATTTATTTGTATTTAAACATGCATTCAAAATTAGTTGTGTAACAGTTATGACATCAAATCATTTTAGATCAAAAATTAAAAATAACTATATTTGCTTTTTTGTTTTAAAATGATATATACATGATTGATTATATTTCCTCGTGTATAGTTTGAACGAAGGAAGTTCTGCACCAGATCTAGTACTGACAGCGTTCTGCAGTAGCCGCTCAAACCTGATGTTTCAAAGAACTTTACATTGAAGTGAAAACACACCCTAAATGTTTCATTGTAGATTAGAGTAGAGTAGAGTAGAGTAGAGTAGAGTAGAGTAGAGTAGAGTAGAGTAGAGTAGAGTAGAGTACTGTAGAGTACTGTAGAGTACTGTAGAGTACTGTAGAGTAGAGTACTGTAGAGTAGAGTAGAGTAGAGTAGAGTAGAGTAGAGTAGAGTAGTGTAGAGTAGAGTACTGTAGAGTACTGTAGAGTACTGTAGAGTAGAGTAGAGTAGAGTAGAGTAGTGTAGAGTAGTGTAGAGTAGTGTAGAGTAGTGTAGAGTAGTGTAGAGTAGAGTAGAGTAGAGTAGAGTAGAGTAGAGTAGAGTAGAGTAGAGTAGAGTAGAGTAGTGTAGAGTAGTGTAGAGTAGTGTAGAGTAGTGTAGAGTAGTGTAGAGTAGTGTAGAGTAGAGTAGCCTAGCCTAGCCTAGCCTGTATTGTCACGGTGCAGATATACGATGTGAGTCATATAAGTGAAATGACAGCGTCTTCCCATTCAGTGCAACACGCATTAATACATCCGTTTCAAAAGTTACACAAAATGGTAGAATATATTAGTCACAGAACACAGAACTTTACAGCAGTGGAGACTAGTGTATATGGATTATGTGGATTATATCAAATATATAGATTATGTACGTGTTGCTTGAGCAGGGGGCATTTCGTGTGTAGATTTAACTGTACATTTCTACCATAACTGTATAGTGCTGGAGAAACGTGAACACGGGCCTTGAAAAGTTCTTGAATCTGATCTTTGGGGAAGTGTAAAGCACGGCGACTAGATGTTCCTCTCCTTCAGGACACGGCGGGACAGGAACGCTTCCACGCGCTCGGGCCCATCTACTACAGAGACTCTAACGGCGCCGTCCTGGTGTACGACGTGACGGACGAGGACTCCTTCCAGAAGGTCTGCTGCTCCGGCGTCTGCACCGTCTGCTCTGCTGCTGTAAGCTCTGCTCTCCTCACAGGTGAAGAGCTGGGTGAAGGAGCTGAGGAAGATGCTGGGGAACGAGATCTGCTTGTGCATCGTGGGTGAGTGAGCACCGCCTCCTCCTCTCGCCTCCTCATCACTCTCCTCACGCCCTGCGCTTCTGTGCGAGCAGGCAACAAAACCGACCTGGAGAAGGAGCGCCACGTGTCGGTGGAGGAGGCGGAGGGGTAAGACACGCTGCACGGCCACAGACACAGACGCAACCCGCAAACTGTTCTTCTGAAACGGAACAGTGGATGACTGGACAGGTTTTTGCTGATGTGCCGCCCCTTTTATTTTCAAATTGTAAAACAAACTCGAGGGGGGGGGTGCTGTTTTAAACATGCGCATACATATAAGCCCTCCAAGTCAGGATATATATATTTATATATATATAAAATAAAAAACAAGAAACTATGTAATGTTAAACAGTAGTCAGAGGGCAGACGTGCTACCGCACACATTGTGAACTGTTGAAAAAGAAGTGATGTTATCATGCTGCTGTGGTTCATTCAATTCAATCTGGCGGAGCTAAGCTTTTAAGACAAGCTTTCTAAGCTTTTATTGGCTCAATAACAGAAATAAAGAAACATTAGACTCGCCGCAACACTTTAACAGAGACAAAAGAACACTAGAAGAAGTCAAGTTTAACTAAATAATATAATAAGATAATATAAGATAATATTACATTAAACAGAGACTACAAACCACAACCTCTTAGCTTAGCTTAGCGCAACCGGCTACAAACAAGTCCAATCCATCGCAGAAAGAGTCAAAACAGTTGAATGTTGAAGAACACGGGCAAGGACTAAAGAAGAAATACAAGGAACAGACACAATCAAAACGCTGGGTCACTGCGCAGGGGATAATAATCCTTCCTCTTCACACGGCGTCATATAAACCGAGAGCTTGAAACAGGCCTGAGCTGGAAACTATTGCTCTGCGCATGTGCGGAGTCTGACTGGAGAGCAAAGGATCTTGGGAAATGAAGTCCTAACCAATAGAATCGACTTTTTGTTATCTTTTATTCAAGTAATACGATATTAAAATTATACGTGTGACAAGTTAGTTTTGTGAAATAATGAAAACAATTTATTGTTTAGGAGAATATGATTGTAATTGAACCAGAAACGTTAAAAAAAAGTAGTTTTAAACAGGCAAGGAGTCAAAGCAAGAGAACAAACACAATCCAAACAGTCGGTCTGCTGCACAGGGCAAAACAATACTTCACAACGATGACGACGATGAGAATTCAAACCATTATTAAGTCAGGTTTGTTAAAAGAAGTATTTTAAGAGAAACATTTATCCTGAAATTATAGGTTTTTTTTTTTTTTTGTGTTTGTTTTTTTGCTTGTATTTGTGGGTTGCTTATATTCACGTAAACAAGTTAGTGTGTTGGTCTTGTAACTGGTAGTTTGACATTATTGCCTCATGCTGTGGTTTGACCGTGTCACGTGACTCGGTGTGTGTGTGTGTGTGTGCTGTACTGAGACGGATTGGCTGGCGTGTTGTGTTCAGATACGCAGAGTCTGTGGGAGCCAGACATTACCACACGTCAGCCAAACTCAACAAAGGCATCGAGGAGCTGTTCCTGGACCTGTGCAAGCGTACGTGCAGAGAAGCTTTACAGTCAACCCAATGATTACAATACAAACACTGTTTTTATTTAGCATTTAACAAAATGTATAACATGGTCGTTTATGTTTTAATGTAATAATAATAATAATAATAATAATAATAATAATAATGAGTATTTGTAGGGCGCTTTTCACAGTTTTAACTGTCTCAAAGCGCACAAATGTATGATTTATAAATACATTATGCAACAAAGGTATTATTCATGTCATATGAAGTCTTGTTGTCAACCTGCCCATATTTTCAAAAAAATTTTGTTTAAAGATTTGATTTTTATAGTGAGAGATTTTCAGATACAACATGATATGAAATCTTGTAGTAGAAACCTATCCATGTTTTTCAGATCTTTTTTGTTTTTATATTGAAATATTAGATTTTGAAGTGAGAGATTTTTATATACTACATGATTTGAAATCTTCTAGTAAAAACCTATCCACGTTTTTTTAGATTTTTTTCTTTTTATATATTGAAAGATATGATTTTTATAGTGAGAATGTATAACCTAGTCAATTATGTATTAATGTATGATTTGTAATACATTATGTAGCGATAAGTTATCGTTTGAAATCTTGTAGTTAGAAACCTACCCATATTTTCAGATACCCACATTTTTATTTGAAAGATTTTTATAGTGAGAGATTTTCATCAGAATGTGCAAAAAAAAAGTTTTTAGCATTAAACAAAATGTATAACATGGTCAATTATGTATTAATGTATGATTTTTTAATACATTATGTAGCAAAGTTTTAATTTGTTAAATTAAGTTATAAAATCTTGTAGAAGAAACCTACCCAGATTTTTAGATTTGTTTTTATTTATTTTGAAAAATGAGATTTTATGAGATCTAGAGTAGACCGTGTAGAAGAATAAAAACATACCAACATTTTCCAAATTTTTTTCTTTCATTTATTGGAAAATTTTGATTTTCAGCAGAACGTTATTCTTGTAGTTGAGTGCAGAGTTGTAAACGTGTGTGTGTGTCGCAGGCATGATGGAGACGGCTCAGGCGGAGGAGAGGTCGCGGGGAAACGGAGCCAGTCACGCCAGCGCCGCGCGGAGAGGCGTTCAGATAGTGGACGACGAGCCACAGGCCGCCGCCGCCGCCGCCGGAGGATGTTGTGCGTCCGGCTAACAGACTGACACAATCCTGTTCTCTCACCCCCAACGGTTTCCTCCTGATGATTTCTGATTGGTCACGCACATACGCACACACGCACACACACACACACACACGCGCGCACACATCCGTTGTTTCTGCTAGAGATGTTGTGCATGTCGAATCTCTAAATTCTTTGTTTTAGTTGACGTCTAAAGTTGATCCAAACAAACAAATAATTATTTAATAACTTATTTACACGGCCGTTGTTTCTCTCCTCCTGCCAGTCACGTTTTCTGTAACTTCACTCAAATATACATTAAACTCCATCTACAGGTTGTAGGTTTGGTCTGCTGTTTTAATTTCTTTTTGTGCGTTTCAGTTTTGTAAATAATTAGCCCTAAATCTTAAAGAGAAAGTTACATTTGTGACATTATTTCCCGTATTGGTTTTAACACTTTTCGCCTTAATGAATGGGTTCGGTTTGGACGTTTGAGCTGTGTTGATTGTGCTGGTGGTTTCCTGACCTGAGCTTCGGGTTTCAGGGTCTCGTGGTGAAGAAGGAGGAAGCGTGGTGACATTTCTGTGCCTTCAAATAAAAGTGTCTCAATCCATCGCACCGACTCTTCTCTCTGCATCCGGAACATCCATCCACAGATCCTCCTCCGCCTGTGATGCTGGACCTGCAGGGGGATGGTGGTTACTCATCAACCTTCTGGACACAAGGAAGTCTCACACCTGCAGTTTGTTGCGTTTTATGTGTTTGACCATAAAGACACGTCACAATACAAGGCTGTAGAAGATGGAACAAACTTTTTGTGTTGTTGCAACACTGCAAATATACGATTTTTATTCTTTAGTTGTAGTGTTTAAATCGTTCGTTGTTTAATCACATCATGTATTTCAAGTCAGACAAATCCACTGTTTAAAGAAAAATAATAAAAGCATGAAAAGATCAGCACTAAAACGTAAACTATTGAAAACATGATAATGACGATCTTGGGCATTATCATTAAAAATTGGGATAGAGTGGTTCAAATAAAATGGCGCATTGATTTTATTGATTATTTTAATCGATGCAAAAACCGCATCCGAAATATCGATTCTGCGAGCGAGAGATTCTCTCATCTCCATTGTTCGACTGTGGCAAGCCGCAAACACACTTCTCTCGGTTAGGCTTGTGAAGTAAACTTCAAGCGTAATGCTTTATTTATGTTTAACATCATACTTCGGCTATCCAGAAGGCCCACAACATGTTTTAATATAAATTTTGCTTAAATATTCATACATACTGTGTATTGCAGATATCTAATCATTTAATATCTCCTTTTAGATTTAAGCCTTCTGTTCTTGATGGAATCAATCGATAACCATTCTATGTGAATCTTAAAATTTGTCATTTTGAACCTCATTTATTCGCCAGCCGACTCGAGCGAATATTTAGTAGAATCGATTGGAAAGTGTGTACGTGTGTTTTCTAAATAAAAAGCCGCACACACACTCGGACAATTATCAGTCGGGCTCGTTGCTTTCTGGAAGAAATTCTTGCTTTCTTATTAAAAATGGGCCAAAACGTAAAAAAAAAACAAAAACATCACGTTCAAAACAGACTTGTAAATATCGCTTGCCGTAACAGCTGTTACGTTTTGTCCTCTCTCGGCCTCAGTGAGTGCGCGTCATGTGACGCCCGTGACGTCAGAGGCGCTCGTCACCGTCGTATTCTTTACACAACAACAGCTGCCGCGGTGGTGGCGCGCGTTTGGAATCAAATAATGTGCGAAAAGCGTCCGTGAACGTCCAGCGACGCGTCCCGGTGTCCCGCGAGCGATCCCGCGTCGGGCGTTGATGCGGCGCTGACGCTCCTCCTGAAGTGTGGCGGTGCGGGAGAAGATGGAGTCCGAGGACGTGGTGATCGTGGTGGAGAACGAGGCGGAGAGCAAAAGCGCGGCGGCGGCGGCGGCTGAGGGCGGCGAGCGGCTGCTGATGGACGTGTGTGCCGTGTGTAAGCTCAGCTTCAGCAGCCGAGAGCCCAAGCTGCTGCCCTGCCTGCACTCCTTCTGCCGCAGATGCCTCCCGCTCCACAGCGGCCCCGGCGGACAGAGTAAGCGCTGACGACAACCTTCACAAACACGTTTCAGTTGTCAAGCGGGAGAACAGGAATCCTTCCATCCTTCCTTCCTTCCTTCCTTCCTTCCTTCCTTCCTTCCATCCATCCATCCATCCATCCATCATTCCGACCTTCCTTCCATCATTCCGTCCTTCCTTCCTTCCTTCCATCCATCATTCCGTCCTTCCTTCCATCCATCCATCATTCCGCCAAACCACTGACCGCAGCCGTCCGTCATGTCCCATTGAAGGTGCTCGTCGTTACGCAGCGGCGTGAAACGGAGGAATTCGCTTCAGGCAATTGCGTGTTTATAATAATAATAATAATAGTATAATAATAATAATGAGTATTTGTAGGGCGCTTTTCACAGTTTTAACTGTCTCAAAGCGCACGTGTAAATATGTAAGGGAAATGTTGCTTTTTATTCAATTTATCGTCTAGATCTTCACTCATCAGATTCACGACAGAACCGGACCAGTGAAGATTCGCTGTTCTGAAAATTCCTCCTACAGCTCAGAAGTTCCTACACTTACGTCACTGTTCAGCTGTTCACGTCAAAACTGAACACTAATATGAATAAGTACAATATCGTGTGTAGTGTTATAAGTGTCCGTCTTCGTTTAGTGCATTTATCGCGCAGCGCGAAGGGTAGAAACAGCTGAGCAGTGACGTATTGTGGCGCTGCTGTGAGTGCTGTGCTGGAGCAGTGACGTATGTTCTAACGCGCGTTACAATATATTGCACTTGTTTATATCAGTGTTCAGTTTTGCCGTGTTTTATCGCGCTGGCGCAGCGAGCTAGCTAGGAACAGCTGAGCAGTGACGTCAGTGTAGGAACTTCTGAGCTGTAGGAAGAGTTTTCAGACGCCTGGTTTAACCTGGTCTTGAGGGTGAACCACGTGGCAGCCGTCACTCTGAAGCACGTTTGCACTTGCACAAAGACTTTTGCGTCTCGGCAACAAAGAGCTTCTAACGCCTGATGTCACTGCTGTTGGCGAAGAGAAACACGGTGGATTTTCTATTGTTTGGCTTAGCTGACAGCTCTCCTCAGATGATTGATGCACCTCATCATCCACTCACGGAGACGCCTGTCTTTATCCGTCGGCAGCCGAGTGTGTGTGTGTGTGTGTGTGTGTCTGCTATTCTGTGTTTGCAGAGATGTAGCTGGCCACACTTGAGGATACCTCACTGTGAAAATGACTTTGCTAAAAGTTACAAGACACCAATTCCAAGAAGACTATTTGACAATTCGTCAAGTACCAGATCTTGAGTGTTTTACTCGTATTGAAGTTAGGCCCAAAAGAAAACAGCAAGAAAAGTGAAAATCAATAAACTCTTTTATTTAAGACGCCCCCCCCCCCCATAATATAGAAATGAATGTTATCACCCCGGTTTTTTAAAATCGATGGCAAAGAACAAAAGTCAGTCTTAGTCAAATTCAAATGTGAACAAAAGTGCAACCGCAAGTTTACGTTCATGTGATTTAGCTCATAAATACCATCCAGTGCCTTCAGCGTCCCACAGATGGCGATATATCACCTCTTCTGCCTAAGAAATTAACCGCGGTAGAGAAAGACACAATCACAATGTAGCGAGTAACGCTAAGTGCCCGTTCAAATGTAGTGGAGTAAAGAGTACAGGTACTCAATCACAAATGTAGTCAAGTAGAGAGTAAAAGTTGCTTCTATTGTTGATAGCCAGTATAAATGGTGCAAATAGCCAAAAAAAAAAAAGCTTTACAGCCCGTTTACTCAAGTAATTTACTCCACTGTTTCGTTGTGAATATAGCAGCTGAATTAGTTTGTCCCTACAGATTATGAAAGCTCAGTCGATCCATCTTCACAGATCGCAGTAGAGAAGTCAAGTGATGTGAGTGTGTGTGTGTGTGTGTGTGTGTGTGCGTGTGCTTTCAGTGAACGTGATCCGCTGTCCAGTGTGTCAGCAGGAGTGTGTGGAGCTGGAGCTGCTGGACAACGTCTTTGTGAAGGATTCGGTGGAAGTTCCCAGCAGCACCATGGAGAAGAGCAGCCAGGTGATCACGTTCATGTCGCCGCTGACCTCTGACCTTTTCACCCTCACCTGACCTTGTTCAAACCTGTTTGTGACCAGACGGTGGCGTGAACTGTTTATTACGCTAAATAACGGTTTATTCTACCAGGGTTAAACCTGCGTAAACCTGGTAGAAAGTATTCATGTTCTAGTCATACTTATGCTATTATATATATATATTTTCTTCTCTGACCTCATGACCCGACCCCGTGTGACCTGACCTGACCTTTAAAGTCCTTCTCTGACCTCATGACCTCTCGACCCCGTGTGACCTGACCTGACCTCTGCTCTGCCCTCAGCTGTGCATGAGCTGCGAGGACAACACCGAGGCCAGCGGCTTCTGTCTGGAGTGTGGCGAGTTCCTCTGCGTCACCTGCATCGATGCCCACCAGCGGGTGAAGTTCACGCGAGACCACTCGGTCCGGCCCATGACCGACGTCTCTTCAGGTGGGTCGCTTCTCTCCGGCCACGCGTTTACTGCGGCGAAGCTGGGTGCCGGATGTGCTTCTGCTGGCCCGCAGGAGCCATGGGCGCGTCGGCTCAGAAGCCCGTGTTCTGCGAGATCCACCGTCAGGAACCTCTCAAGCTGTTCTGCGAGACCTGTGACCGCCTGACCTGCCGGGACTGTCAGCTGCTCCGACACAAGGACCACAAGTACGGCGTGCGGCTCGGGTGACCAGTGTGACCCTGACCAGTGTGTCCTGACCCGCAGCTACCAGTTCCTGGAGGACGCGTACAGGAACCACCGCGAGCTGCTGGAGAACATGAGCGCTCAGCTGCAGGAGAAGAGGCGAGCGGTGGAACTTGTGTCCAGCACCATCAGCACCGGGTGACCTTTTGACCTTTCACTTAGAGTCAGAGATGCAGCGATGTCGGCGTTCCGTGTGACGTGTGTGTAAAGGGTTAATCGCAGTCCGTCTCGAGTGCCCCGCCCCCAGATGAGTCTGGCCAATGGGAGTCGGCTCTTATCACCACAGGCGTCACTACAGCTCGGGACAGAGTTCATGAGACGAGGCGAAACTCAGCAGCCTCGTGTCTCTCAAAGTGAAAGAAGACGACAAAACGGCAGACATTCCCCAGAGGCTCAAAATATCGCACGTTTAACACGATTAATTTAATCAAGCCCCTAAAATTCCAAAACACGACGACGAGTGCAAAGAGTTTGTTTCCAAATCAACACAACTCACGCTGCAGCTCGAACTTTTGCAAGAGAGAGAAACGTGTGGTTAGTTTATTCCAATATTGTGCACTAAATAGAAGATATGTTCATTAATGCCCCTTTGTTTTTTAACAAAGTGGAAAAAATTTCTCAATAATTCTATAATTTCTATAATCATATTTGTTGTGTAATATGCTTTTCATTTTAAAAAAATCGTTCTTCATTCCAAACTAGATCCTTTTTTGTATTATGACTAAACAATTGACAATGGACATCAACAACAGACATAACTGACAATGTTTTTAACACAGTATAATATCAAAAAACGTAACAGGAAAAATATAATATTTTTGCCGTCTGAGCGGGAACCGGTTTGCAGAATAAGCATCTCCATGACAACCACAGGATGCCACAGTCACGTGCGTTTACTCTGCTCGTGCTGGCTCAGTCTGCAGCAGGTGGACGAGAACCGCAAGAACGTGTCCAACGAGATCAAGAAGTCCATCTGCAGCCTGATCATGGAGATCAACAGGAAGGGGAAGCTTCTGGTGTCTCAGCTGGAGGTGAGGTCACCTCTGAGATCCCCCGCGCAGCTCCTCACCAGGCTTGTTGCCCCCTGCAGGCCATCACCAAAGACCACGAGGCTGTCCTGAAGAAGCAGCAGCAGGACGTGACCTTGCTGTCCGGGCGTCTGGATCACGTCATCAGCTTCACCAAGTGGGCCACGGGCAGTAACAGTGGCACGGCCCTGCTGTACTGTAAACGCCTGGTGAGTGCCGCGCAGTCATCAGTCACGTCATCTGTCTGTCCTCTCACTGTCAGAAATGCAGTGGTACCTCTCTTTACAAAATTCATTGTAAAATGGAGATTTTGTTAAATGGGTCGCATTTTGCATGTCAATCTGATCATTTGTCCCGATTGGAAAAATGTGTTTATAGTGTGATTTAAAATATCGTAATAAAGAACGTGTTACAGCCGCCGTCTTAAATATCGCAATAACGGACATATATCTAATCATGATACTTCTGTAAAAATGTTTTTTTTAAACAGACTTACATGTTTCACTCAAAAGTTCTCACTGCATATTAGTGGTAAGAAAAAAACTCGCTTAACATTCGTGTCGCTACAACACTTGGCCTGTCTTATAGTGAAATAATTACGTAAAAAGAGACGATATTCTCTCGACGACGCCCTTCGTGAAAAGACATTTTTGTTAACAGAGTCGTTGGTAAGTGGAGGTGACTCTGTATATGAAAAGTACAAGATCAGGATGTCAGTTAATGAAATAATGAAAATGTTCATTTAGAAACGACTGGCATTAGTACTGAGGAGTAAATCTGCCTCTGGTCTCCTGCAGATCACCTGTCAGATCCAGCAGCTCATGAGAGCCAAGTGCAACATGTCCTACGTTCCTCAGAGCTCCGTCCGCTTCCACTGTCGCTCCGTCTTCTGGGCTTCCAACGTGGACTTGGGTGAGTCTAGAAGCTTCTGGTTCTTCTCCATCACTGTCGTCCGGCCTGATGCTTCTCGTGCACGTCTTCTGAGCGTGAATCTTCAGGACACACGCGTCTCAACCCGAGATGAACTTGTTTTCTCAAGCTGTAATATAACAGCCGCGAGTAGTTACTGTAGGAACAGGTTTCACATGGATTGGTGACCTTGACTGCTAATGGAGACTAATGTTCCAGTTTAAATACTAAAAATTAATTAAAAATGACAACTGTGAGCCAGTGGTCACAATCTTAAAGGACGTTCCACACATACGAGTTGTGTTTGTCAGACAGGCTTACAAAAATCTAAAAGTTGGAGTTTTAGAAGCTCCAAAATTTTTCAAAAAAAAAAAACAATTAGCCGCTCTACTATCCATTATTCAAGTAAAACGACATCAAAGTGAAATAGAGGGCGGAGGAGCAGCACACGTGTCACAGGCTAGTGTAACGTCATCAGTCACGATACTAGAAACAGCAACTTCGATACGATACTGAGAAAAATATCGCTATATTGTCAATGGCACGGGGAAAAACTGCAACAATGGTAAAAGTATATAACAAGACTGGGACACGAAAATGTGTAACTGCATTATCTTTTACATTTTCCAGAAGAAAAAAAAATACTCAGCTTAAAGTCTTTTCAAAAGATTAAATAAAAGCAAAATTAGTTTGGTAAGCGCTCTATATTCACAAAAATCTGCGCAAGCATAAAAAGCGTTTTAAAATAAAGCTGGTAGTGTGTATGTGAGTTTTCACTGCAGTTGGTCTTCTGCCTCCTTCTGGCGCTTTCTAAATATTACACATTGAACATTTGTTTTGTATTTTCTTTTATGTCAGATACTTGAAGTTTGTCAAGTGAACGAGCTGACGATCTGCTTAAGTCATGTGATGAGCCAGAGTTGAACAGTCATATTTATATAAACTGATTTAGATTTGGGATTATCATCGTTGACTGAGATTTGTAGGGTTATATTTACTTGAGTATTATTCACATCTCTCGTCAGACGCGTTGCTCTCACGTTTCTTACTCTGAGGCGGACTGTTTCCCTCATCCACTGGCTTCTCACGCTCAATTGCCGAAGCCGAAAAAGTTCCAAGACTTTTCGCTTTTTCGATTTGAGACTCGGCGCTTTGCCCTCTGACAATATTGATCACGTGCCACGTAGTGAAGAATCCGTGTCGGCGTCCGAGACTGAAGCCGGCGATCATCCCTCAGGCTCGCTGGTGGTAGATAAAGCTCCGCCTCGCCACGCCGCCGCTGCGCAGATGTTCCCCTTCCAGCAGATGAACCCCGGGCCCCGGGCGGACGGCTTCTCCGGCCTCCAGCAGCAGAGGCAGAGCACACTGGCGCAGCTGCAGATGCAGGTGGAGAAGCTGAGTCAGCAGTCCAGCCGCCACCTCTCGCCCAATCACTGGCCCTGGTACCAAAGCGCGCGCCTGTCGGGCCCGCCTCCCCACCGGCCGCAGATGGGCGGAGCCTCGGGGCAGCCGTTACCCAGGAGATGTCAGGTGCGCAGCCCTCCGCTGGGGCTTCAGCCGGCACAGGTGAGGAGTGTTGCTCTCTCTCTCTCTCTCTCTCTCTCTCTCTCTCTCTCTCTCTCTCTCTCTCTCTCTCTCTCTCTCCCCTCTCCCCC
>MU204423.1:89746-102837 GCA_017309775.1 Paedocypris sp. Pulau Singkep
AAAAAAACCCCCCCCCCCCCCCCCCCCAGTTTTTGAGCATCTAGAGTTTCTTATATTAACGTAAATGCATAATGAATTGTTTTTATCTTACAGGTGAGATAGTCAATGACCCTAGGCTAAAAACAGTGGAGCCGCAACTAACCTCTGGTCAGGATTTGGTTTTCCCTTTTTCCTCATGTTATTTGACGTGGTTTCGCTGAAGTGCAGCCGGCCTAACGTCACCTTGGTGATTTTGTCTCCTGGCAGATTCACGCTGAAATAGATGGTGACTTTACTCAACAGAACACATGCGTGTCGTGTTGCTCACCTGACCGGCAGAAACGGTTTCTTGCTGCGGTCCGACTGAGACTGTTCCACTGTCACCATGTGGTTTTGTGCCTCCAGCTAAGAACAGCAAAACGTATTTATAAGATGTCATGCATACGTTTCAGCCGGATGACGTCATTACCTTCACCCCAAACACCTTGACGTAGAAACTTTGCACAGGCATCGGACCTGCGGGCGTCGTGACGTGTTTGGGATCTCCCACCATTCCTATGTGAACAGTCACTTGAAAGTGGTTCTTCTTCTGGCACACAAACGCATCATCTGCTGCCGAGTATGTGAAGCCCTTATCTGTGTCTACGTGGAAGCCTGGCGGTGGCCTGTGGGAGCAAAGGCTCTTGTTTGGTTGTGAAGTTCTTGAATAAGCATGTGAGAAACGGCCTGAAGGTCTCGGACACTACTCACAGCGTTTCAAACCTGCTGTTGCACAGAGAGCTCCAGTTGCCGTGCTGGAATCGCTCCCACGTCAGTAGCTGGTGGGCATTACTGGCCAGACTCCCACCGTCACTGTCATAAGAGTGCGGCTCACAGGTCTCACTCTCGGGGCCTGAGGGAGTGTGTAGAGTGACTTCAGTACATTTTGGCGTATATATTAACATTTAAAGTTCAAATTTATTTATATAGCGCTTTTCTTCATTCGAGACCAACGCAAAGACGCTATTCGGATTAGGGGGGAAAATAGTCTTTAAAAAAAAAAAAGAAAAATGTCTATTATTTATCTGTATTCAAAAACTAGGGGAAAAAGATTATTTTTTTTTTTAAGAATTTTTGAAAGATAAATGTCCATTGTCCATTGTTGTTCAGACTGTGGGCTATGACCAGAAGAGCAACCTAGATTGCGACAGTGACTAGGATAACAAAACCTCTCTGGCGGGGTGAGAGGAAAAAACGGAGAACCCGGGGTCCTGGTGAAATGACACTCTTCCAAGCGATGTCATCCCCAATCCTCAGTGGTACGACACTCCTCCATACGATGTTATCTCCGACTGGGTGGTACAACATTCCTCAAGCGTTCAAGCTTGTTTTAAGAACATGATTTTGGATACAAATATAGCCTAATGCAATATGCATCTCAGCTCATAGTCCAGGCTCAGTTATCTCTGCAGTCCCAACACAGAATTCACTCCACTGCTTCTCTCCTTACACTGGATACCAGTTTCTTTAAGTCTGACATTCAAGACTATTATTGCAGCACCCTACCTCAGCTCTCTGGTACAGGAACATTCTCCCGCATGCCATCCTCCCTCATTCCATCTACACCACGAGGTAGATGTTTATCAAATCACCCAGCCAAATGATCAAAATCAGGTGTCCTAAGCACTTTGCCTGGCCACAGGGACACATGTTTTTACAAACATTTGTGAAAAAATGGGCCGCTCCCAGGAGCTCAGTGAATTCCAGCGTGGAACTGTCGTAGGATGACACCTGTGCAACAAATCCAGTCGTGAAATGTTCTTGCTCCTAAATTTTACACAGTCAGCTGTCAGCTTTATCATATAAAAACGGAAGAGTTTTGGAACAACAGAAAGTGGTAGACCACATAAACTGACGGGAAGGGGACAGCAATTGCTGAAGTGCAAAGAGGTCTTCGATTTTCTTCACAGTCAATTGCTACAGAGCTCCAAACTTCATGTGACCTTTAGATTAGCCCAAGTACAATACCCAGAGATGGAATGGCAGTCGGATGCAGTGGTGTAAAGCACGCCGCCCCTGGACTCTAGAGCAGGAGAGACCTGTTCACTGGAGTGATGAATCAACCTTTTTCCGTCTAGCACCGTCTTGTTTTTCAGGAGTTGGGCTTGGCCCCTTAGTTTTAGTGAAACGAACTTTGAATGCTTCAGGATACCAAAACATTTTGATAATTCCATGCTCCCAACTTTGTGGGAACAGTTTGCAGCAGGCCTCTTCCTCTTCCAACATGACTGTGCATCAGTGCACGAAGCCATAAAGACATAGATGACAGAGTCTGGTGTAGACGAACTTGACTGGCCTGCCCTGAGTCCTGACCTCAACCATATAGAACACCTTTGTGATGAATTAGAGCGGAGACTGAGAGCCAGGTCTTCTCAACCAACATTAGCGTGTAACCTCGCTTTTAGAAGAATGGTCAAAATGTTTTATTAATGTTTAGTAGTTCCAAGGATTAAAATCTCAAGAACTTTCTCTCTCTGGTGGAACAACATATATTTTCCAACTAGAATGTCTACCATCTTCACATATAAGACAGCACTTATATCAGCTCTATCTCCAGCACCTTTCTAATTTTCAAGAATAAAAAAACGTGTGTCACTGACTGCCCTGATCTTCTGTCTGGTGTGTCTTAATATAGTCTCTTATAAAGCATTTCCTGGTTCTTCTTATGACAAGTAGCTTCCAATGCGTCTGCCAATGGCTGTAAAGTAAAGTACAGTAAAGTACAGTACAGATAAAAGGGTTTATTGCTAGTACAGGTATTTGTTTTGGAGCTTTGTCTACTCTACCTGCAGTGTTTATTATGTTCAATCATCGGAACAGTGTAGCAAGGTCGGTTCTTTAAAGAACTTTGTTGTTTCTTGGCTGTTGAGCAATGCTCTACAAGACGTAACAAGAAGTTCCTTATTGCTTTTGGGTTGGTAGGTCAATAACCTCAAGGTTGTCATAAAGTAATAATAATAAAATGACCTAACGGAAGGTCATTTCTGTGGGTAGAGGAGCACTTACTTAGTGTTTACAGAGTGAAGATAAACTCACAGAATGCTGGTTTGGCCCAAGCAGAGCTGTCCTGTCCTGTGGTCCCATCATAAGTGTTTGACCTACTTCTTTTCCTCTGCTCATGCAAGCCATCACTGCTAAAACAATCCTGCTGAGTAAACTTGCTCTGCGTGCACCACACTCACTGGCTTACGTACCTTAAGTCTTGTTGTCTGGCGTGTGGATAAAGAGTCTCTGGCTGTGCAGCAGCAGAAACGCTTGGGGAGCTGGAGGCAGCACTGATCACTGAAGCCTCCTGTCTACTGTGCTGTCGATGCTCCTGAGCGGGACAGGACGTCGCTCCATATACAGAACTCCCAGCGGTGCTGTGGAGCTGAGAGACGTATGCGTTGTAAGTAACATGTCCTCCAGGACCAAAACAATCCGGCTTCCAACTTTCCATGACACAAGCTGGAGAAGAGTGTTCTGAGTTCTGCTCCACAGACCAGCCAGAGCCTGAAGACAGTAAAATCATGTAAGAAATATAGTGAACTTGTTGAATGTGAATGAGACAGATGGTACCTGGTAATTGTGGAGGAGAACTGCGTTCTGATCCTGAATCTGGTGGAGATTCTGGTAACATGCTGGGTAGAAGAAGCATTAGTTGTAGTGTTGCCATGTTTTGCAGACGAGTAATCTAGTTGTAATGTGGAAGTTCGGTACAGTGAAACACCAGTTTGACTAAACTCACAAAGTGGGGTCCGTTTCATTGCTCAGATACTGCTCCAAAATACTGGTGTCCACAGCGCTGTCGAACACTATACTAACGTCTTGTCCTGAGAGAGAAATGATGACTATTATTATTATGTGACCAATAATAGCATTCAAATGCATCCATATTCGCATACAGAACATCAGTATTTCAATTATGTTTATGACAATTATTTTCAAAAATCGACCTTTATTTGTTCAATTGTCAACAAAATGTATCAAAGTCATCCAAAACATGTCTGGTTTAGTCCATGTTTTACCATTTTACAAACAGCAACTTATTTGTCTTTGGCAAACGTGAAATGATGTATGGTTTACATCAGAGAGGCAATCTGAAATATACTATATGAACAGAAGGAACAATGCTTGTGATATCAGCCATATCCGAAATTTGGGTGAACCAAAGTATCTTTAGAAAGAATAGAAGAGTTTGTCACTTTGGCCACTAGGGACCTTTTGAAATAGTGCTCTGCATTTAATCATCTAGTGAAGTATCACCCAGTGAAGTTGACACAAACCAGGAGGTGTTGGGGGCACAATTGTAATTGTGAAAAAACGCCTTATAAATGCACTGAACTTGAACTTGGTCAGTGTCTTGCCTAAGGCCACTCAGTTGAATTACTGACTTGAGCAAACAAACCACGATTTAAAATTCTCTTAACAACTTATAAAGCACTAAATGGTTTAGCTCCAGTGAGCTCATCACATGTTACTCACCCAACGAGACCCTGCGCTCTCAAAATTCAGGCTCGTAATACCAAAAATCGGTATTATTCAGTTTAAATGTAGATTGAAAACACATCTCTTCAATTGAGCATGTTTATAACTGTGATAATAACATGTTCAATGACTAATATTAACCAATAGGAAGGCTGCATAAGGTAGAAGCCTGGTACCGAACCAAAAGCATCAGTACTATTATTATTGTATTAGAGCCCTTCAAAGTGTTAATAGCTTGCTCGTTTCACTATCTGCCGAGGTCCTGAGTGATCCACATCCCTGGGGGAGGAGACGTTGCCGCTTGGAGGAGTGTCGATTACATCAGGATGGAGATTACGTCGCTTGAGGAATGTCGTACAACCGGGATGGAGATAACGTCGCATGGCGGAGTGTCGGTATCACCAGGATGGCGATGACGTTGTTCCGCTGAGTTTTCAATCTGGAGCCACTGAATTTTCATGGGATGGATAAGCCGCCTCACATTACGCCCCGCAGGAGGAAGACAACGCCGTCTCCACCAATGATTTTGTAATGTCAGCATGCAAGATTAGACTGGCATGCAAGAAGAGTCGGGTTCTCCCTAGGTTTTTTCCTCTCACCACGCCACACAGGATTTGTTTTCCTAGCCACTGTCGCGATCTAGCTTGCTCTTCTGGTCATAGCCCATAGAACGATGAACATTTTTTTTTTTTGATTGGCTCTTTTTTTCCCCTAATTTTTAATAAAGAAAGATGAACATTTTTTTTCTTTTAAAGACTCTTTTTTCCTAATTCCGCATATAGCGGCTTTGCATTGGTCTGCCGTGTGATTGGCTGATTAGAAATGTGGGTTAGAGAGCAGTTGAACAAGTGAAGCGAATGAGTGCTCGAAGAGTATATATTGTCATGATTTTTAGTATTACAATAAGAATTACAAATGATTCTTTATTCATCAACAATTTTTTATTTTAGTTTTTGTTTTAAATCCGCCAACTCAAATACAAGAGGGGTTACGCCCCTCCGAGCCAAATTTTCAAATATTTTAATATGAAAACTACTTTTGTTTTAAACATACCAACCACCATGTAAAGTCTGGACACCAGCACAAAAAACAATGTTTTTATTTAATGTTTAATAGTTTTTAAACTGCCTGAATTGTAGTTTCATTGGGAGTGTAAAGAGATTTATGGACGGTAACCTTGAACAGATTGCAGTGAGTTTAAATCTAAGATTGTTATGTTGAGAGAAACCATAAAGACTATGAAATAAGCGCCTCCATAAAACTAATCCTGTCTGCTGAAAAAGAGATTCTTCGCAGCCTGTGCGGCCCACACGTGATTGATCCGTACACGTCTCACACGCAAAGTACAACGGAGATTGCTCTCACCATTGAAAAACTGCTGCAGGGCTTCCTTCTCCCCAACAACATCCATCGAGACTGTGTTACCGGACCCAATCCGTCCAGAACGTCACTACTGAAACCAAAAGAGCGTCGGTTCTCCAAACCAATCAAAACATTTCCTGTTTGTACACCGATTGTCACGTTTACACGTTTCGCGAAAGCCACACGAATAACTCATATGAAGTTTCACACAATTTTAAAACTGATATTAGTTCACTTCTTATTAGAAAAACTGAAATAATCCCGAGATTATATGAACATTTTCAGTTCAATTGGATTAATCATAATTCAAGGCGGCGACCATTTTATCCACCATCTTGTTTTCACCAGAACTTTAACGATACGTATTTTACTTTCACATTTTTTTCGCAGTGAAATGTCACAAACTCAGCGTTACTCTGTGAGATCACCGTGACGACCGGTGGACAGGCTTGGCTCATCCCGCTGAAGGGGGATTCAGTGCTGGTACCTTTCTGAAGCGCTGAGAGTGAAGCTCCATCAGTCTGCTCATCTTCTCAGCACAGAAAGCCTCGTATTCCAGCAGGACGGCGGCGGCAGAAGCAGCCGGAGCGCTTCGGAGGCGAGTGTTCGGAGCCGGAAGCCAGCGGATTGCTCTTTGCTCCCTGACCCCTTCACCACCATAAAGACGCTTTACGAGCGTTATCACCCTGCCGTTTGGAAATCCTGCATCTGTCCCTTATTCTGTCCTTCTTCTCACTCTTGCCGAGTTTCCTGCTGTTTTCTTGTTCAAGTTTATTTATATAGCGCTTTTCTTAGTTCGAGACCAACGTTAAGTCGCTATGTGAATTAGGGGGGAAAATAGTCTTTGAAGAAGAAAAATGTTCATTATTTATCAGTGTTCAAAAATTAGGGAAAAAAAACAGTCTGTTGAAAAAGAAAAATGTTCTTGTGGCTGCAGACAATTTTTTGATCCTGTATGAACATCACTTCACATGTAAATGTCACTTGAACTTACTGTACAGTATTTACGCGCAATATATACGCCCTTTTTTCCTACTTTAGAAGCTCTAAAACTCTGGCCGTGCTTATATTCACATGTGGAATTCTTTCAGTTATTCTGTAAAATGCTTTGGCAGTTTTTATGTCATGGTCTTAATTTCTTGTGGATTAAGGTTTAGGTGTTTAGTCATCAGAAATGTTAGGTTTCTGAAAAGTTTTAAGGGTGCTTTTACACCTAGCTCATTTAACCCTTTCAAAGGCACTTGGAGCGGTCCAGCCCGTATATGTGAACACACCATGTGATCTCAGACCCCCCTAAACGGCCCCAAGCGCGAATCATGCTCGGTCCACCTCTGGAGGGTTTGTTTGTAGTTCGATTATTTTGTGGGATGTGAAAGCGAAGAGATCTTGGTCCACTTCGCAGTTGTTTACGCACACGGAGGCTTCCGTACTTGCCCCTCTGATTACATCGCTGTAATCATTAATGGGGGGGGGGGCATTTTCATAATGGCATGTTGCGGGTTCCCTTTCATAGTCAGGTCACTTTGACGTCAGTCAGAGACCTGACTATGGGATAACGGATGCTCCACCATTCGCGATCACTCTAACAACCGGCCAATGAACGGTCAAGTTCAATGGCTGCATGAATTTGCATGCCACCTTTGACCCGTACCAGCTGGTATAAAAGGGCGGTGGCGTGCCACATGCAAATACCTTTCTGATGATTGAAGCGTTCGGCAGTTTCATCTCTTCAACCAAACTCGATAAGGCTCTTCGTTGGAGCCGGCAGTACTCCTCCACGGAAGATCGCCCTCTTTCCGGTCTCCCAGCAGGTTTCGGACAGCTTCGCTCCGCACGACAGGTTGAGACGCAGGGGCTGAATCTAGAAGTATTTCCATCTCGATTTCTACGCATGCGTGAGGTCCAGCGGAGTCCCGATCGCGGGCGCATTACCGGATCCGCTCGGCGGTTAGCGGCCATCAGTCTGTGTGTGGTTATGTTTCTCTGTCCGCACGTACGTTAGGACTTAGTGAGTAGACCGTTGTCGTCACGTTTTAGCGTTAGATCCTTGGGGTGCAGAGCAGGAAGTATGGTTGAGCTCCGAGCTCAGCCACCACTGTCAGAGTCCATCCACAGGTGGACACGGAAGTGGGCTACCACCTATGGTGTTAGCCAACTTTACTGTAAAGACAGATGCACCCACACTCACACTCCCTCCACTCCTACCGAGGAACAAAGGCCTCCTCTGTTCCCTCGCGGGTCGATACTCCCTGCGCGGTAGAAGACCAGAGCTCCGGAGGGTTGTCTCCCAGCTCACCAAGTCGGTCGAGAAGCAGGCTTCGGCCGGCACCTCCCGATATGGTGAGAGGTCGGTTGTCAGGTGACCCTCGGCCGCCTGTAAGTTCAGACGGGATGCAGAACTCTCTCGCCTCACGGCTAGGACTCACCTGCCCCAAGTTCTCCCTAGTGGAGACTCCCGTCAGAGCGCTGGCCTCCCCAGACCCTCGGGGACCCCACGGCTTCGTTGATCCCCCTCAGACGGCACTTGATGGAATGGTGCGCCCTTCCTCGTCCGTCCCCTTGGGTGATCCGAACTGTGAGACTCGGCTACGCTCTGCAGTTCGCCCGCCGGCCTCCGACGTTCAGAGGCGTCCTCACCACTCATGTGGGCTCGAGAGATGCACTCGTATTAAGGGCAGAGGTCTCCTCGCTGCTAGCGAAGGGCGCCATCGAGATGCACTGTCGAGGCAGGGCCCCGCCCCTGGCGAATGGAGGCTGAACCCTCAAGTGGTGACAGAGGTGTGGAAGGTATTTGGTCTGGCACAGATAGATCTCTTTGCCTCAGACGAATAGACCCACGGTCCACTCTGGTTTGCACTAACGGAGGCGCCACTCGGTGTAGACGTGTTTGCCCACCCATGGCCTCCAGCCATGAAACTCGAGGAAAGCGTGGCCCCTTCCACTCTGAGAGTCTATGTAGCCGCGATATCCGCCTCACATGACCTCATTGAGGGGAAGACAGTCGGCCGGCACGACCTGACGACTAGGTTCTTAAGAGGTGCAAAAGGGTCCGCCCTTCCAGACCTCCCCCGACCCCGGTGTGGGACTTGAGCTTGGTGTTGGCGACCCTCCGCTCTCCCCCCTTCGAGCCGCTGGAGACTACGAGTCTCAGACTACTCACACTGAAGGCTACGCTGTTTCTAGCGCTGGCCTCAGTGAAACAGGTCGGGTACCTAGAGGCGTTCTCTGCAGATCCTCAGTGCCTGACCTTTGGCCCTGGAGACTCGCACTCAGTGCTGAGACCCAGGCCTGGTTATGTGCCCAAAGTGCCCGCTACCCCTTCAGGGATCGGGTAGTGACGTTGCAGGCCCTCCCAGCAAGACCTGGCCGGTCACCCACTGTGCCCAGTGCGTGTTATACTCACCTTCTTAAGCTCGCAACAGCTCTTTGTCTGCTATGGCTCATTTGACTACACGTTTAGGAATAGAAAAAGAAAAAGGCTAACATGAATATATGTATTTATACGTTTATTTTTCACTAATGCATTCCCGCATTTATTAATACATAAGTGCATTTATTTCCTTTGTCATTTATATTTGATTTTGGCGGTTTTGGTCCTCCATAGGGGAGAACCCGGCTCACTGGTGCCAGTCTCCTCTGGCATTCTAACACTACAAAATCAATGCGTTGGTTGTTCCGCGTCATTTTTAATGATGATTCCGGAAAGATGTTTCCCTCCTCAGTGGGGAAAGAGGCGGCTCCACTTCTCCACGCCAGCAGCGTCATCAGATGCAATATTCAAAATAACATTCACCCTAACAGTTACCTTTCTAGATCACTTTAACATACAGGTTGGCGGAGGTATCGCTCCGATGTATCAGAAGATTGGGAAAGCTGTGGGAGGCATTATTGGCTGAGTGGTCAAACACGGACCTAAAGAAGGAGGTGCTTAATGTGCGGACATCGGGATGACTTTGCTCGGCTTGAGGGACTGAACAGTAACATCTCAGTATGGACAACATCGGGAAGGAGAGTGACCATCGGCTGGCTCTTTCTGCAGGACTACAGAAGATGTCCACACTTCTCCACACTGTCAGGAATGAACACCCTCAGTGGCTGTCATGATTGATTATGATTCTGAAATTGTTTTCAGAATTGGCTTTGAATTGAATTGAATCCACCGCCCTCCTCACCTAGCCCAGGCCTGAGAAGGAACAATAAGCTCAGGCTTTCCTTCAAGGCCATTCTGACAGTCTGTTATGACTGCAGGGAGACTGACTCACAACAACACACCACTAAGACTGATAAAGGCACCCACAGTTTGCTCACCACTCTGACCTTTCTGTCAAACCCCGTTTCCTCATGTGTCTTAAGATAGACACATGAGAAAGTTCCAGTGTGCATCTCCAGCTCGAAATCTCACCAGTTGTGTGTGTGTTTGCTTGTCTGAAATGCTCTGCCCTCGATGTGTACGAGTTATCACGCTTCTTCAGATCGCTATTCCTCACAACGTTCAGCTCTTTAACTTTCCTTGATTTCAAATAAAGCACATTGTATTTGCGAATTAAAAATGGTCTTCGAAAAAAAGCAACTGGTGTGTGTGATGGCTTTGTTCACAACAAACATCAGACCGAGTCCAGCAGCAACACAGCAGAGCTTTATTCAGTCTTCAGGAAAGGCACTGAACCTGTGACAGAGGAGGCCAGCACACACACACACACACACACACACACACACACACACACACACACACAAGTCCGGCTCACAGCTCATCTCTGTAGAAGCCCAGCTTGGCGTTGGACATTTCCCTCCGCAGTTGCATCACCTCCCAGAACATCTGCTCTGCTTAAGACACACACACACACACACACACACTGTTCAGTTAAGTGACAAGTACAATTCCTAGGCTTGTGTTTTTTTATACTAATGTGGGCTCCAAGTTGGGTTTCAGTTGTTGGTGTAAAATTATGGAATTAACTTAGTGATGAATTTAAATGATGTACTTTCTGTCGAAAATTCAAAAACGGTCTTAAAATAAATGCATCGGTGACTAAAAATAGACAACAAAACAAAACAAAACAAAAAGAAAAAATAGGCAAATGAAAATGTGAAGCTAAAAAAAAGGAGAACTATATTCTTCAGATTCTGGATTAGTATTTTTTTTTTTTTGCTTGATTTTGTTTTCTTTTTGTTTGTTGTAAAGCTGATTCAGTAAATCGTAAATGGATGTAAGAAGACAGGCAACTATAAGCGACGTTTCCACCGATTCCTGTTTTTGCTTCACTTCATGTCGCATCGGTTCCGGGATGTAATGTCTACTTGTCGGTTTTGACCAAACAATAAAATTGATTCGAAATGGAATTGAATAGTGGGAAGTGGCACTTACCATCCTGCTGCTTCACCAGTCCCTGCAGGATGTAGCGGATGTAGGTGAAGAAGTTGCAGACAGACGTGATCTACACACACACACACACACACACACTTGCGCTTATACTCCGCTGTATCTCCCCAGTGTTTATAGTGCTGATCTCCGCTCACACGGATTTCATTCACTCCCTGTATTGCGACGACGTGCCTATTTCCTTGATGGACATTAAACATTTGCTTTTCTACATATAACAATTGAGTCTTGACTAGTGTTGGGCAAACTACTTGTAAAATGTAGTGAGCTCAGTTACTCGCTAACCTGCAATAAATGTAGCAACTCTTGGAAAATGTAGCGAAGCTAAGCACTAGTACTACTCGATTAGGCTACATTCCAAGCTACACCCATACACTTATATATCGAGTAGTAGACTACGTTCCAAGCTACATCTATACATGTCTACATGTCGAGTAGTAGGCTACTACTAATAGCTTCGCTGCTGCCCATCCATTGGCTCATTCATAACAACATCGAAGATCATTGCTGATGCCTTGTGATTATAGACAGCGTTTGAGTAAAAGAGAGGCTAGTGGGCGTGTCTTCCCCTCTCTAAACAGCGAGACATACGCGTTGGCACGGAATTACGTGCGTTTACCTTTGTTTATTTCACATTTGAACGCTGGCGATTTATGGCTCACTTATTTCCCATCTCCTCTCAAATTCTGGCCCAATAAAGGTTTTTTTATGTGCCCCGATAAAGCAGCGGCCCAATTAAGCACAGACGAGTGTATTTTGTTTTTGTGAAAGGTGCTTTTTTCTTTCCGGAACACTCACTCTGTAGCGGCAGAAAGGCGAGACGTAGTAGTAGCTGCTGGAGTCGCCAAACTTGATTCTGTGCTTGCAGGTTTTGGTTTGACCACACAGGGCACATTTCCTGTCGGACAGGAAGCGGAAACATTGTTAGGAACGTGTCGATAATGGACAGAGAGATAGAGCATTACAGGACTTATTCCAGCATTTCAACAAAGTGTGCGTGTGTGTGTGTGAGTGTGTGTGCGTGTGTGCGTGTGTGTGTGTGTGTGTGTGTGTGTGTGAGTATGCACGTACAGTTGAGGACAGAATTATTAGCCTAGAATTAGCTTAGAATTATTAGAAATTATTAAAGTATTTCAAAAATGCTTTAAGCACATCTTTTGTAGACATACTAGTCTAAAAAAGCTGTGTAAATTAGTTTTTTTTTTTGCAGTGTTTAAAAGCACATTTGAAATACTTTAAAAACAAAGACTATTTTGTATGGGGGCTATTTGAGCTCATAAGTGTGTTAAAAAATACTGTATGCGTAGTTAAATATTAAAACATTTCTTCATGTTTACATTCTTATATGTTCTAGGTTATGATGTGCAGCACTACTTGATTATGATGTGTGCGGTATGTTTTGGTTATGTTTATTCATCTATAGTGTGTGCAGTGCTATTTATATTTATTTATTTAATGCATGAATGCATTAAATAAGTCTACAATCTTGTTTAATTCCTCATATAGATGATTTTTCATAAATATACCTGACTGCTGTTGTGACATGCATTTTCCCCGCTGTGGGACAATTAAAGGCTTTTAATTCAATTCAACAGTCTAGTATTATCAATCAGACTAAAGCAGCAAGTAAATCTGATTTAAGTGTTTCTTTAACAACAGTAATTCATAATTAAAACTTTCTTAATCCCTCAATGGGGAATTTCGTCTCTGCGTTTCTCCCATCAGAGCAAACTCGGAGCAGTGGAGTGATTTGAACCGGCAACCTCTCAGACACAAAGTCCAATGCCACAACGGCCCCAATTTAGTTCAATTAAAAAAATAATAAACTAACCCTTACCCTAACCCTAACACTAACCCTAACCCT
>MU204423.1:112140-123077 GCA_017309775.1 Paedocypris sp. Pulau Singkep
ATGTCAATGGACTGGAAGCCACTGAAGCAGACTGGCTTGTTATTCAGCAGCTCCTACAGAGAACCTCGGGTCAGCAGACTGAACCTTCACTGGATGAGATGTTAGAGAGTGTCCTCACCCTCCGCACATACTGGTCTCCAGTGAGAGGGAAGTCCACGTGATTGATCAGGAAGGACACCACTGGCAGACTGCTGACCCGTGCACAGTCCACCAGAAACTGAACAACACAGAGAGACAGAGCTGGAGAACATCCACTCATTTGATCTCACAATCAACAGATCAAGCAAGTCGTGTACGAGTCTTGGGTGACAATGGAAATCAAGCGTCGACGAACCAATCTGACTGTTCTGTAACAGCAGACAACTTCGGATTCCTTTGTTGCAACTTCAAAAACGGGATTACAATGTGTAAATGTAGAACAAAACTAACAGGAATAACTGGACCTCACAGGTTATATAATACACACTCATGAACACGTAGCTGCTTGATATATCATTGTAGAGATCAATTAAACTGAGACCTTGTCCTTCAGGTCATGATATTTGGCAGAGGTGGACATTACTCTGACCTTCTAGATTTTTACAGGTGCTACAGCATCTACCTCAGTAAGTAGATAGTTCAGATAGACAGTTCACTAACTGTCATACACTTCCTTTTATGAAAAATTGCTTCTAATGCTCCTCAATTGGTAAGTTTAAGTTTACGTATTTAGCGCTTTTCTTAGTCCCAGACCAACGTAAAGTTGCTATGCGGAATTAGGGGAAAAAAAAAAAAAAGAGTCCATCAAGAAGAAAAACATCCATTGTTCAACTGTGGTCAAAAATAAGGGGGGGGGGTGCACTTTATTTGCTTAGTTAATGCTAAATAAGGTGTAGTTACTATAAAGTGCTACCAAAAAAGTCAGTTAAAAAAGAAAAATGTCCATTGTTCATCGGTGTTCAGACTATGGGCTAACACCAGAAGATCAAGCTAGGTCGCGACAGTGGCTTGGAAGGCAAAACCTCAGTGTGGCCAAACGAGCGTAAAGCGCAGTGAAAGGTCACCTCTCCAGTGGACGTCGGTGTGGCTCCAATCAGCTGCTGGAGAAGCAGGACGTCTCTGGCCGGTCCACCAATCAGCGAGGTCCCGGTGTCCACGATGGCCTGGCATCCTTCAGCGTCCTGATGGCAGAAGCTCCGAGCTCCCTGAACCTTCACGCTGCAGACACACGTCTGCTGAACCTCTGACGCTGGAGCCTGGAGAGATCTACTCACTCACGCATCCAGCCGGATCTGCCAGTATCCCTTTCGAGTCACGGGAATCCAGGTGATGGGCGGAATGAAGTAGGTTTCATCCACGTCCCCAAATATCAGCTCCCCTCCAGAGCCAGAAGCGTTGTTCCTTTCATGATAGGGCACAACATGTACGCACGGGCACGAACATCAAAGCGTTGCATCATTTTATGTTGCATCAGATTTTTTTCAGTTTGTGTTTTATGAGGGTGTTGTCATATTTTAAGGTTCTGTAGCGTGAATTGAGATGTATTTACTATTTATTCCAGGTTTGGTGTGTAATACTGTCACATTGTAGACACTGTGTATTTAATACCGTAATAGTTTGGTGTTGGTAGAACCGCCACTGTGTGTTCATGAAATGTGGAAGAACATTTTGAAGCAATGTCTACTGGTTAGTCTTACTGGAGGTAGAAGGAGAAGATGGGCTGATCTAGCAGGCCCTGAGCCATCATGCTGTCAAACACCGGGGAGCCACACTCCTCCGCCAGCTGAGGGAAGCCCAGGCCCAGGACCCCATCAAACTGGGCCAGGACGAAGGCGAAGCCCGGCTCGTACACCGCCTCCCCAAACACCTGGTTGTGAACGGTCAAGGAGCCGACCTGACAGACAAGCAGAACCGGTCTAGAGCTGGAGCAGGACCTGTACGGACTCACTGATGAGCCTCCGTCACTACTGAAGGTCCAGAAGAAGCTAGTGCTTTCACTGTGGGTATTTACTCCTGGAACAGTCTATATCATGCGTGTTGCTATTCTATCCTTCTCTCCTTCTCTTTGAATAGTACCACACGTCCCCGCCTCGTGTTCTTGCAGCGAGGTGGAGTTTGTGAATTTTGCGTTGGTGAATTGTGAACTGCATTTCCTCCGTCTCACGTGTGTATTTTTCTCCTGCCTGGTCCAGAGTAGGCGCCAAATTGGCTTGGGTGTAAAATCGACCAAGGATGATGTCACACAATTTGATTGGCTGCAAGTTGGCACGATGGCGTGTAAGATGGTCATTGGTCCAGGCGACATGCAAAGCTTTGAAAAATTCTAATCAAGAGCTTTCCGTTGTGCGTGTACATTGATAAGTTCTTTGTGTAATGTAGTGGGAATTTCGAAGGGAAATGTCACCTTTGCAATCAAATGTTTGGATGCTGTTTTTGATTATTAACACTATTAGCTATCAACATGACTGATTATTATAGTCATCAATGTGTGAAACCGGTGTGGGCTAATTAAACCAGACTGCACAGCATAAATAGATGTTTTCAATACAGTCATACATTTACTCACATAGTAATAATAATGTATGTTATTTAATTAATGTAATAAATTACTCACGTAATAATAATGTCAGACGCAACAAACAATTGACGCACCATAAAATAAAGATAAAAAAAGGCATTATCAGTTAAGAGTGGAAACAACTTTAGGATTCAAAAGGAAAACGTGAAATGAAAACAACAACGCGATGAGCACGAGAACAACATCTGGACGATACGCGGTTGATCTGATTGGTCCCTGGTTTTAAACAAACTAATAAAAACACTTGCCCACCCTTGGTCTCTAGATGGTAGTCTGGGATTGGATCATCATTCCCAAGAATGAATTCAGACGGAGCTCCTCACCTTCAGCTGTTCTCGGGCCATCACACCTAACAGGTGACCGGAGCCGTAGTGGATGCCAAAGACACGGCCATCGTGCGCATACGTCGTGGACTCAAAGGGCTTGAACCTGTGGTGCACGGCTGACGAGGCGAGAAGAGAGAAAGCTGAGGACACTCGCACCACTCCAAGAGGAGAAGTCACCGAGCGGGTAGTTACCACACGCTTCGCTCACACAGTAGAATGAAGGGACCCACAGATCGGTGGAGCCGGTGTCGAACACCACCGTGAAGTTCTGCTCCGGGTTCCCCAGACTGATCTCACCGAAGAACTGCGCCTGCACGGGGCACAAGGGGTGACGCGTGAGCTGCTGCTGCTGCTGCTCCGTCTGGGTTCACTCGAGGTTACGTTTGATATTAGACAGCATCCTGACCTTCTTGACCTCAGGGAACACGTTTTACAGGTCAAAGTGGCCCATTAAAGAAAACACGTTTATTTCAGCCAATCCATATCATGATTTAGGTCATTTAGGTAATTTAGGTAATATATGAAGTACACTTTACACTTACAAAGTTTTAACGAGCTAAACTTTTATCAAATTTTAATAATATGATACACCAGGGCCATCAGGAAATCATTAACTTTGTACTATTTTGTACCGTACATATGTAATCCTGCACATACAGTTGCTTTTAAAAACACTAGAAATGTATATAAATCCCACAGTGATAAAATAAATACATTTAGATAAAAAAAACAAACAAGTTGATAATTGAAATTTGTCCACAGTGACAGGCAAAAACCAAAATTCCTCTGATTTCGTGAAAATGTAAATTTCTATGAAATGCTTCACATTTTCTTTTAGATTTTAAAATGTATTGCTTGCAATCTTCACATTTCTGTCCTTTCAGATCATTTCCTGCATTCTTTGCAGCAAAAATGTAAAGATTGCAAGTGAAACAAGATCCGAAACAAAAATGTGAAGCATTTCATAGAAATTTATGTTGGGTATTTTTGCCATTAATATAAATGTATAGAGATCGAAACTTTCCTCTTCATTGTGGGGGATAGGTTCAGCTATCGCTTAATGTGGGCTAAAATAAGTTAAAAAGTTGTCAAATAAGAAACATATTTGTATATGTCTGAGTTTATTAGAAGTCATTTTCATTTTTGGTCAGAAGAATAATACTCGGGCGCGGCCTGAAAGTGTTGTGCATCAGCGTAAGAATTCATTTGTATTCAAATCTATCCTAAAAATCTATAGTTTTATGTTGAAATCATTGTTAAGGAGAATAGTTTGTTCTTCCTGACTTGTGCAGACCAAGGACACGGTGCTGTGACTGTATCTAGGAGGTGCTTTTCTCTTTTGCACGGTCCGTTCATGATATCCCAATTCCTACATCAGTCTTAAATCCTGATCTCACGACATTTGTATGAATTCTGTTTGTAATTGAACTAAGATCATATCTGTGCTATAGAAGCTTGTAAGTAAGTGTTTAATAATATTATTCTCATTCTTCTCATGATGATACTACGTGAAAGCCGGATGGAGACCTGTTACGTGTCATTGCGTGTGTCCCAATCACCCAAACACCTGTCTATGTTTTGGATATGATTAACACCTCGTGACAAATCTCGCCGCATGCCGATAGTAACACGCCACATGACATAATATTGGGTATAAAAACGAGTACGTCCTGACTGTTCTTGAGTGATGGACGGCGAATAAACCACGTGTTAAACCCTGACGCTGGTTTCTGCCTCCTTGCATTACTCCCGGATCCGTTTTGGAGAGAACTGCCTCACGAGAGAGAGACGTACGCCGCCTCAGTAAGATGAAACGTTTGATTTATGATATCAAGAAGCCTCACATTCTTTCAGTCAGAAGTAAAAGTTGAAAACGAGCCACACTAGTGTAAAGACATTTCACATACAATAACAGCGTCATCCAAACGAGTTGAGAGACTTGATGGCCTGCACTTCATACTGGTTTTACAAAAATGCGTAGGCTCTTTTAGACTCAATTTCTTGACTCCTGCTCTGAATGGTGGTCAACCAATGAAAGAGCAGGACACATATTCACTCACTCACTCACGCCTGTGGACAATGTTCCCGACTGTGTTTCTGGACTGTGGAGGGAGCCAGAGAGCACCTCATCAATAATAATGACTAACACAACTCCTCAAGTCCGTTCTTCATCCTAAACTTCTGCCTATACGAGGGTCCTCAAAGACTAACGAACAACTGAGATGAGTTGCAGATGTTAAAAAGATCAGTGTCGGTGTCTGTGAAACAAGACTAAGCTGTGGAAAGGGATTCATCCACTTCATTTACCGGTTATGTTCAAGTAAAACTCTCCTTCTAACCAGAGGTGTCCAGTAACGAAAGTAGAAATTTGGCTTAATTACTTTTACTTTTCTAGAGTATTAATTTTTCCACTTACTTTCTACTTCTACTTATTATTTTTTTAAAGCAAATATCGAGTACTTTCTATTCTTTACTTTACTTCTTCAAAACCAGCCGCGTTACCGGTTAGCTTTATTTCCGTGTTGAATCGTTATAAATAAAAAAAACATCCGGACAAATCACGGCGGTAAATGATTGTGGTTGGATGAGACGTATAAACGCGTATCATTCTGACACCCTATTGGTCTGCGTAAGGTCCGTCACACCTGCGCATCGCGCTTTGTCGGCGACAGAATGACGGAGAGAAGAGAAGAGGAGAGGAGAGAAGAGAAGAGAAGAGGAGACGCGGCTTTATGGACTCGATTAGTGTCAATACGGTTAGAACACAAACACACACACACACACACCAACACCGTTAGAACAGACGCGGAAATGCGGGTAAAACGGCAAACGAGTGTTCAACATGTGTGAGACGCAGTGACCGTGTGTAAAGCTCAAGTTCAAGTTCTGAGTATTTGTAAGACACTTTTCACAGTTTAAACTGTCTCAAAGCGCACAAAAGCTCACGTGAACACTGATAAACATTTAATGTTATGTTGAAGCTAGATTTTCGAACATAAGAGTATATATTTAATTTAGGTCATTATTTCATAACATGTACGTATTTGAAAACAATCTATTTTGTTACAAGTTTTTACAGATTTATCAACCTCCTGTTTGATTTAGTGTCTTGATTGCACAGAAACTGTAATAAAATGCATTCATTTTCAATGTAATTACAACAATTTAATAGAACAATATAGTTCTATAATGCTATTTTTTGTCCTCGCACTACTTTTACTTTTATACTTAAAAGTAGTTTTATCGGTATCAGTAACGCTACTTTTACTTTAGTAGAATATTGGGCATTTTACTTTTACATTCACAGAAGTACTTTTTGACTCTGGTACTTTTGACTACTCTTGACAGCACTGCTTCTAGCGGACTGGAGTGATCAAACGTGGCGCAGCAGGAAGAAAACCTCTCACATCCATGAAGTTGTAGAGTCGTTCTCTGGCTTTGCCGCCCAGTCGCGTGTAGTGGTCGGTGGGCGGCAGACACTGGGCGTAGAGTCGGGAAACCCTCTCCCACTGATGCTCCTGCAGGAACCTGTCCAGCTGTTGAGCGGCCCGCAGCCGTGTCCGCAGCGAGGCTCTGTGCTTCAGCCGGACCCTGACACACACACACACACACACACACACACACAACAGCTGTGAGGACTTCACCCGAACAGTCGCCTGTAATGGACGAGGTCAGTAAAGACGGGACACTGGTCTTGAGTCTGACACTCGCAGGGTCGTCCTGTCCTGATTTGGATTTTTCTCCTGATATAGCAGATTGTATTTACCGTATTTATCGCCGTATAAGACGCACCCAATTTTAAAGGAGGAAAATCTAGAAAAAAAAAGATTCTGAACCAAATACTGTAGTAAAATATTTTATATCAACTGTATAAAAGTGAACAGCAGTTTAAGAACAATTGTATGTCAAACATGTGACATGAACAGTCAGTAAAGTCAGTAAACAGAGACAGTAGCGCTGCGCGGTATAGCGGTATTAACCTGAATAGCGGTATTGAGATGAGCCGCGATATGGATTTTGCGATACCGTGGATACCGTGATAATTCATGAATTAGATTTTTATATACGTAAGTATATAAACACCTTAATACAGTATTACACATTAGTTTCGTTACAAGTTGTAACTTACAACTACCAATGACGGCACAGACATTACTAATCAAACACAGTTTGTTCTTCACGCGCACACGCCTGACGCTCCGTTTACTAGTGCGCTGTGCCTTTAAGAGAAGAGCAGCTGTTTTAGTTTTAAAGACGCGCGCGAGAAAATCTGCTTGTTTTATTTTGATCAAAATCTGTTTTCATTTGGAAATCTTGGTTTCTTTGTTTCACAAGATTCTGTGTGAGAAAGCAAGACAACGTATGTAACACGTATGTAACACTTGACAACGTATGTACACCGCGGTATTGCATACTAAGATGGCGGTGAGCGCGCTCCGCGGATCTCTGCAGTCGCCGTATAAGACGCACCAACTTTTCACCCTCAGTTTTGGGGAAGAAAAAGTGCGTCTTATACGGCGATAAATACGGTATATTTCCACTCCTCTGGGAAAGCTGTCCTCACGGTTGAGGAGTGTGTCTATAGGAATCGTTGACCATCTTTGACCATCTTTTTGACAGCCTTCCCAGAAGAGTTGAAGCTGTAATAGCTGCAAAAGGTGGACCGACATCATATTGAACAGTGTGGCTGAGGAATGGAATCCCACTTAAGTTCATGTGTGAGTGAAGGCAGGTGACTGAAAGCTTTTGGTAATATAGTGTATTTGTGATACAACTTAATTACAGAGCAAATGTGTAGAGTACCTGAATACCATACTTGAGTAAAAGTACAGATACCTTACTGTAAAAATTACTCCATTACAAGTCCCTAATTCCAGGAAGACAGGGGCAAACGGCGTCAAGTACACACACAAAACAAATTGTACCTCTAAGGTACATTTGTCACAAAATTACCCCATAAGGTACATAAATGGATCATACGGGGACAATAATGGTCCTTTGATTATTTGTAAAGGTACAAAATCCCTGCTGACAGAAAGAGGTACACATATATACCTTTCACAGTTTTAAGGTACCGATTGGCATTACCATTAAATCAGTGACGCCATTTTACCTCACACGGGTCATGGCACAGGGCGGGCGGCTGGAAGGTGAGGGCTTGTCTTTCTATGCTCAAAAATACGATTTAAAATTAGGATATTTAATAAGCACTAATCAACTACTCTGTTAGGATTTAAGTCGCTGCTGAAAGTTAAGTTTGGAAGGGAGCAAAATGTATGTGAATGTTTCCCACACGATTTGAAACTTTCCGGTTTTCTGGAGGAAGGTAATCACAGATGTTATTTTTTTAAACATGTATTAAACTGACAATTTTGGTGACGTTTGAACAGCCGACTAAATATAATGTTGTCTCGTTTATAGCCTTCGTTAAGTTCGGTGTCAGCATGTCCACCTGAGGTCACGGAGATAGACGAGGAGGAGGACGTGTTCGAGGAGGTTTTGAGCAGCCGAGTTTGGGTGTCTTGTGTGCGCCAAAAGAGTGGCGATTTTACTCCTGCACGTCTTTCAAAAGAATCGCAGACAGTCAACGCCTGTGTAATAAGGTTCGCATTTAACGTTAAATAAATATTTTAATGCACCAAATACATTTTGCTAGACAATTATACTCTCAGAATGCTTCTCGAGTTGTTTGGGTGGTTAATTGTGCTTTGCAGATTGTTAAAACAATTCTCCAAAAAGAAAAACAGCCTGTTGGAATCATCAGAGAGAAAAAAACACACATTTTTGGTTTAGTCTCTGAAGGAATTGAAACACATTTCATGTTAAGGTATTTACAAATAATGGATATTCTGACTTTGTGTTTAATGAATGATCTTAATATGTACACCAAATGTTAGGTTCTTTAATAAATATCAATGAATGAATAACTGTATGTCTCATTCATTCGAAGGTATGATTTTGTTCATGATTTGTTCATTTTGTATGATTAAAGTGAAGGTATAAAATGACAATACTCAATCACAAATGTAGTCAAGTAGAGAGTAAAAGTACATTTACAAAATGATTTTCCAGGCTAGCACTATAGCGTCATTAAGAAGAAACAGTATCAGAGTAACCAGAGATGAGCAGCTCCACTTAATGACAAACTCACTCGCTTAATGCGGTTTTAAAGCTGGTGTTTTATATTTATGAACTGCTCCATCACGACATAGTATTTTCCCAGCCATATGAATATGAGATTGAGAGATATGAAATGTGTAAATTCTGTGTTTTGAGCCAAACAGCTGATTAGAGTGCCAATAAGGCAAAAATCAATATCAAAATCAATATTGAACCTTATTCTAATTTTCTGAAATACAGAATTTGGGGCTTCGGTTGGTTTCAGTTATAATCATCACTATTAAAAGAAAGAAACATTTGAAATATATCAGTCTGTGTAATGAATGAATACAACATACAAGTTTCAATTTTGGAATGGAATTAGTGACGTAAATCAACTTTTTGATTTTATGACCCGCACATCTATTTTGCAAACCATATGAAATGTATTACAATAACGAACATTCAACACAAGACACTAATGTACAAAGACGTACGCAACGGTGTATATTATAAAACGTATATACGCATGCGCCAGATCTCCATGGCTTTTTAACCTGGATAAATAAAGGTTTCACTGGGATTTTACTCCTGTACAGAAACGATGGGCTGCGCTCAACCAACTCAACCACCATTTCTCTAGAAACCTCCCCATGATCCGGTAAAGCGCCTGAGATTGAAAGCGTCTGATTGGTTGGTGCTGGTTCTTACCTGAGCAGGCCGTGTCCGAGGCTCAGACAGAGCAGCAGGATCACACACGTCCTCCTCATCCTGCTCCGCGCCGCCACTGTGCTCTCGGGTCAAAGGTCACCTCAGAGAGCCACACCTCCCCTCAGGTCAGGTCAGCCCGACCCGCTGCTGATCCAGCGCTGAGCAAACAGTGGACGACTGGCCGCACCGCGAGCGACGGACGTTTAACTCTTGTTCCACTCATTTTTGAACACAGATAAATACTGGACATATAAGACTTCTTTCCCTAGTTTGAATAGCGACTCTGCGTCTCGTCTCAAATGAAGAAAAGCGCTACATAAATAAACAAATGATGCGCTAACATTTTAATCACATGTAAAGAGATGCGTATATGTGTAAACAAACAAAAACAAAGTTGTGCTTTGTAATGGGATTTGGAAAAGTCGACCGTCGCTATTAGTTTATGTAGTCGATATAAAACAATCTTTCATAAGTAAATAAAAGTATGACTTAAATATGCTTGATATATTTGTTTTGTTCTTTTGTTTTAAATGGGCTTTTATGTTTTTATCTGCATTGTGATTTTAAAAGCACTCAAAAAATAAAATCACAATAACTTTTTCATTTTAAATACTATATTTGCAGTAATGTTAAAATAAACACTAAAAGTGTTGCACAGTTCCGTAACAAACTTCAGCTCAGTTTGTCTCAGCAAGATGTGCAAATCAAAAGCTTTTTCCTTCACATTACCTCTAAAATGTTGCACAAACGTAAACACAAGTACGTATATAATTAAGTCCACTTATTTGCATGCTACTTTCACTCGTTTCCTGCTAAACGTACTATCGTTAAAAAATATGTTGTGTCGCGAACAAAGGTGCCGGAATTTTCAAGCACTTCGATTAAAATTCAAGCAGATTTAAGAGCTTGAACACAATTTGAAACTCAAGTATTTTCAAGGATTTCTGGCATTTCTTTAGTGGCACTTCACTTTCTCCAGAATAAGCCCTAGTGAGAAGAGAGCGAATCACGAGGCTGGAGACCTTCAGAGCAGCTTCACGTGGAGAACGTTCTGGAACACACACCAGGCTTCACCAACTACACTTTTATTGAGCAAACAGAAGGTCACGTGGTCTACACCCTACGACATGAAGAGCGCCTCCTGGTGTTCAGCAGGGGTGGTGGTCAGGAACACGCTGCCTGCCACACACAGACGGAGAGTGGTGAGAGAGAGAGAGAGAGAGACAGAGAGAGAGAGAGAGAGA
>MU204423.1:142998-154067 GCA_017309775.1 Paedocypris sp. Pulau Singkep
TGTGTGTGTGTGTGTGTGTGTGTGTGTGTGTGTGTGTGTGTGTGTGTGTTTTATTTTAAAGAGCATAGTTTCACTGTGAGGACGGCATTTATTTAGCGCTGTGAAATGTTTGCCTGAAGTTCCTTGAGTCGGCGCTCGTGGTGATGTGGCCTCTTGTGATTGGTTGAGGAACTCAGGCAAGCATTTCCTCTTGTGTCTGCCCTCTCAGATGGAGGCTCTGCGTGGCGCTCTGGAAGGCCTGCAGGAGGTGGTGAGCGGCTACAGGTCTGATCTGGACGCCATTCGGGGTGTGGTGCAGCAGGAAGGGTCCAAGACGCAGCGGCTGGGGGAGGCGTTGCAGACCTTGCAGGTTCGAACCCTCGACGGCATGTCGAAGGAGATTGAGAGCGTGAGGGAGGTGCAACGGAAGGAGGCGTCGTCACTGCAGAAGAGCCTGGAGGAGCGGGTGGAGCAGCTGAGCAGCTCACTCGCCCGTGACCTGCAGAAGGTTTCCCACCACCTCCAGGCCGACCTTCAGGAGCTCAAGGCCCGAGTGGAGCAGCAGGAGTCTCCGGGTCTCCTGGAGCAGGAGCTGAGCTCCATTGTCACAGCCGTGGCTGACCTCCACACCGCCAGCGAGGTGTCTAGCGGGAACGCGGCCGTGCTCCGAGAGCAGATCGCGGCGGTCGGCGCTGAGCTGCAGACCAGGAACAAGGAGGTGGCGTCCGTCTCGGAGGAGATCTCCAGCGTGAGGTCTCTGGTGCAAAGCAGCATGGGAACCTTGCGAGAGGACGCTTCCGCCGCCCGGGCCGGTGTCCAGACCCTGTCCGAGCTGCTGCAGGCCCTGAGCGGCCAGCAGGAGCAGCTGGAGACGCGGCAGAGGGAGGAGCTCCTGAAGGCCGAGAAGCGGCTGAAGGAGATGGAGGAGCTGCTGACCTCGCTGCTCTCTGAACACACCAGCACGCTAAGCGCTGTCCAGTCTCAGAGGAGCGAGGCGGAGCGAGAAGCACAGGGACTGAGAGCCGAGCTGCAGGAGCTGAGGAGCAGAATGGAGGAGCGAGAGAGCAGAGCAGAGGAGCAGGAGGAGAGTGATTCTGAACATCTAGCTGATGGAGAAGATTCCTGATTAGTTAGTTACAGCACAAGTCCCTGAATTCATTTCTAATAAAATGTTCAAAACTGACCGTCTAGTCCAGTTAAATCTCTCTCTCTCTCTCTCTCACTCACTCTCTTTATCGTCTTTGTATCGCTTACTGTCTCACTATCGCTTATTGTCTCTGTCTGTCTGTTTCTCTCTCCATTTCTCACTCTCTCTCACTTACTGTCTCGGTCTGTCTCTTGTCTCTCTCCATTTGTCACTCTGTCTATCTTTCTCTTCCTTTCTCACTCTCTATCGCTTACTGGCTCAATCTGTCTGTCTTTGTCTGTCACTCTATCGCTTTCTGTCTATCTGTCTCTCCATTTCTCTCTCTCTCTTTCTCTCCCTGTCTCACTTCATCGCTTATAGTCTTTATCTCCATTTCTAAGTAAAGTGAGTGTGAGTGTCAGTAAGGCCACTAGGGACCATGTTGAAATTGGTGCTCTGCATTTAACCATCCAAGTGAAAGTGTTCGCTCTCTATCGCTTACTATCTCTCTGTATGTCTGTCTCTCTCTCCATTTCTGTCTTTCTCACTATTGCTTACTGTCTTGGTCTGTCTGTCTCACTCTCCATTTCCCACTCTGTCCGTCTTTCTCACCCTTTCTCACTCTATCGCGTCTCCATCTGTCTCTCTATCGCTTACTGTCTATCTGTCTTTCTCTCCCTTTCTCACTCTATCGCTTACAGTATCCATATCTGTCTATCACTTACTGTCTCTGTCTGTCTCCGTCTCTCTTTCTCACTCTATCGCTTACTGTCCCTGTCTGTCTCTCTCTCCCTTTCTCACTCTATCGCTTATTGTTTCCGTCTGTCTCGCTTACTGTCTATCTGTCTTTCCGTTTCTCACTATCTCTTACAGTGTCCATGTCTGTCTCTCTCTCTTTTTCTCACTCTCGCTTACTGTCTCTGTCTGTCTTTCTATCGCATACTATCTATCTGTCTCTCTCCCAATTTTTCGCTGTCTTTCTCACTCTATTGCTTACAGTCTCATTGTCTGTCTCTCTATCGCTTACTATCTTTATCTGTCTGTCTCGCTCTCCAGTGTACGCATTATCTTTCTTTCCTCTTTTCACTCTTTCGCTTACTGTCTATCGCTTACGGCCTCTGTCCGTCTCTCTATTGCTGTCTCTCTCCATTTCTCACTCTGTCTGTCTGTCTCCATTTCTCACGCTCTATCTCTTACTGTCTGTAATCCGTCTTACGCTTTCTTTCTCACTCACTCTTACTGTCTGTGTCTTTCTCTCGTTATCACTTACTGTCTCTGTCTCTCTCTGTCCGTCTTTCTCTCTTTCTGGTTCTGTCTGTAGTTCCCTTTCTCGCTCTCCCTTTATCCGTCTCACTGTCTTTCCCTCTCTGTCTCGCTTAATCGCATTTCTCTCATTCTCTCTCACAAAAAACATGAATTGAAATCTCTATAACACTATTGGCACTAAACAATTTAAATTGTGATTCCTGCACATCTACATTGATGCCACTTGTTTCTGTTGAAGTCAGTTTTAATATGGTCACTCCTGTTTCAGATCACGCTTCAGTTTTCTAGCTTGAGACGAGTAACACAAAGCACAACACAATACCTATTTTTTATAATTAGGCCACATTTGTCACAATGACATCGCTGTTACATCATCACTTCTCTACATAAGCAAAGTTCTCTAAATAAACACAGTTTAATCCAACACTTCTGAAGCTTCAGATTCTCTCGACACCTGCTGGACATCCCTAGAATGTTCCAGCTGCTCTTCTCTCCATCTCAGATCTTCTGCCAGGAGTCCGATCCTCAGCGTCAGGTCAGACAGCTTGGGCTCCACCTCGGCAAACTCCTGCCTGATGGAAAAGACTTTGGGCTGGAGGTCAGCGGCGAAGGTGGACGTCCTCAGCAGCTTCGCCTGAGCGCTCTCCAGTGCCAGCATTCGCTCAGAGAGTCTCCGATTCTCCGAGGAAACCTCCCCAAAGCGTCGGCCCATTTCCTCCAGGCGCTGGGCGTGGCTCTCGGCCACACCCTTCAGACTGGACACGCGCCGGACGCTGGCAGCCAGAGCCTCGCCCACGCGCCTGACCATCAGCCTCTCGCTCTGGGACACCTTCTCCTCCAGCGTGTGGGTGAGAGAGAGCAGCTCGCCGACCTCCGTCTCCAGTCCCGCCATCCTCCTGGCCTCCGTGCGCACGGACGCCACCTTGAGCGCCACCTCGCTGGACGTGACGGCGGTCTGGTTCTCCAGGCTGCTGAAGGTGTGGAGCAGCGCGGTGAGGTTCTGCTGGAGCCGCTGAAGGTCCAGGCTGAGAGTCCAGGTCCGTTCCTGCAGCTCCGACACCTGATGGTCCCAGTCCTGCCACTTTGAGGACGACAATGGCGTGTGTAGCACCTGACACTGGAGCGGAGGAAGAGAGGAGACCACATTACACACGTCTCATCACAAACGCACCACAAAAACTCAATAAATACATGAGAATTATGTGGATGACGCATGTTCAGTTTAGCATCGACAGCTGTGTGTGTGTGTGTGTGTGTGTGCGTGTGTGTGTAGGCATTTAGGACAAAGTAAGGCCCCCATCTTTCTGATGCTTTATACTAATGTGAGGCCCTGTGGTCTTTGGGTCAACGTTTGAGGGTCAAGATGAGATTTCATCTATTTCTGGCCATTTTGAGCGTTTGATTGACCCACAAACGTGATGCTCCAGAGTCTCAAGCTGCTGAGAGGAAGGTGAGTTTCGTAGCTTCTTTAACCAGCTAAACAGTTTCCAGCAGCGCTGACACGATCAAACGAGGCTTTTACAATCATCCATTATCCTCCTGACACTATTAGCAAACACATTGTACCATTAAAACACTGAATACTGAATTTAGACCCAAAAACACCAAGAAATGTAGAAAACAAGAGACTATTTATGAAGTTTTTCTCCGCGGTGGCGTGTGTCTCTCTCTCATGAAGCTCTTTCTCAGACGAGATATCCGGAGTGAACTATGAATGAAGAAACCACAAGTTGAATGACAAAATGGTTTAATCAAAGCACAAGCGATCACAAAATACATCGCAAAAATGCTGTCTCTTATATTTATTTATTATTCCCTCCCCTCTAATTTTTGAACACGGATAAAGAACGGACATTTTTTCCCCTAAATCACATAGCGACTTTGCGTTGGTCTCGAACCAAGAAAACCTGAACTTATATAGCAGCATCAAACCCTCTGCGTGTGAGAAGGCCAGAGAGCGTCTTATCTACCAGAAAACTACGATCACCTTCACGTGATTTGTTCTCATGAATATCATCCAGTACCTTCAGCATCCTGCAGATGGCGATATATCACCTCGTCCACCCAAGAAATTAACCGCGGTAGAAAAAGACGCCGACTCGTCGCTCACAATCACAATGTAGCGAGTAACGGTAAGTGTCCAGATTACAGTACAGATACTCAATCACAAATGTAGTCAAGTAGTAAAAGAGTTGTACTTAATAGAGTAAAAGTTGCTTATTATTTTGATACTTAGCACAAGTACAAAGTAGCTAAAAAATACTGAAGTGAGAACTGGGGGTCGTAATAGATGTGTGTGAGCAAGTGAGTGTCTGTGATGTGTGTTTGACTGCGTCTCATTTGTATATAGCAGAACACACGATACGTGATAGTTAAAGTTACCACGTAGCGATTAAAAAGAAGGGAAGATGAGTTTCTGAGTCAGGAAGAAGACTTCTGGTTTCATTAGCAGTTTCCTCCAGAAAAAGCATCTTCATTGAGACTGGTGGAGTCAGACACGTGAGGTGGCCTGCGAGAAGATTGGGACCTGAGAACACCTCAGCTTCACACAGATGAAAGGAACGATGGAAATGTGTGAGTCTCAGAAGATCAGGTGCTCGTGCCCTCACCTACTGTATGAAATCACAGTTGTTTTGCATGGAACAAAGATCACGATTCTGGAATTTTCATTTGTTTATTTCAAAGATTTGACCCCGGACATCAGATTGTTGAGCAGTAATGGAACATCACGTATTATTCTTTGCTCTAAATTGAAACTAATGTAAGGAAACATAATGTAATGTAAAAGTAATGATCAATCTTTTATATTGGCAAAATCTTTCAATAGATTTAGATAGATTTCAGCTTTCGCAGCTGTCGTGGTGGGTGGCGATGTCGGGGATCTGCTTAGCGATGGGTTTCTATGTGACCAATCAGAGCAAGGAGTCAAAAAAGTCCCACAAGGATTTGTACTTATTTTTGGCACTAACTTGATCGTGTCGTCTCCAGATCAGACAAGATTGGCTGTGTCGTGTACACGCTGGATTAGGATGGCGAGGGGGGTGGAGACCACACAGCTCCTTCAGCAAGCTCCACTAGCAGATGTTCCTCAGGCCTTTGTCTTCTGCGACTGGGCTTCAGCGTCCTGCACCTGAAGCGTGAGGTCATCCAGCCGCCTGAAGGTCACGTTGATGTGCGCTCGGAGCCGGAGAACAGAGCGAAGCGTCTCCTCCACCGCCTCCAGCCGCGTCTCCCGCCGCTTCTCCAGCTTGACCAGGGTCTCCTGCAGCCGCGGGGTCAGGAGGCTCATCCGCTCCTGCAGTTCTGAGACGCGTGCGCCGCTCCGCTCCAGCAGCTCCTGGAGCCCCCGCAGGTCCTCCTCCTCAGAGCGGCTCAGCGCGCGGGTGTTCCTCCGCGCGCCGTCCTCCACCTCCTGCAGACGCTCCGTCAGGCCGCGCAGACGTCCCTCCGCCTGGTTGAGCGTCCGCGTGACGCTGGCGTGCCGCGCCCGAGAGACACCCTGCAGAGCGCTGAGCTCCGGCATCAGGGCGGCGGCTCCGGCTCTCCACACCTCCGCCGCCCTCCGCAGCTGATGATGCAGCGCCGCCACACGCACACCTGCAGACTCCAGCTGCTCCCGCAGGGCCGCAGACGTGTCGCGCAGGGCCGTGACATCATCAGCCGCGTGCAGCTGCGGTGACAACACAGGACGTGAGTGTCGGCTGGGCGTGTCCTCTGCGTCTGATTCACACTCCATAGTTATGTAGAGCAGCCGAGAGCTACACTTGAGTACGAGTACGAGTACAGATACCTTACTGGAAAACTCACTGATTCTATGACGACTTGAGTAAAAGTCGTAAAGTATCCAATTTTAAAAGAACGTAACTTATTTCACTCCTACGAGGTTTTATTTCCTACGTATTGAAGTCAAAATGGCTGAAGGAAATAGATTGAAAAAATAATAATAATAAAAATCTATTATTAAAAGTCTCGGTCAAACTCTGATAAACAGCATCCGATATGGCCTCGTCCACCCAAGAAATTAATCACGGTAGAAAAAGACGCCGACTTGTTGCACACAATCACAAAGTAAAGGTAAGTGTACCGAAAATGTGGTGGAATACAGCACAGATACTCAATCACAAGTAGGCAAAAATACTCAAGTAACAGTCAATGTCCTGGAGTATTTTACACCACTGTGAAGGTGTGAATAACTGTCAGGGGGATCCATTCAACACACAAGACCCGACTCCTTCTTGTGTGCACAACTAACGCGGAAGAACGATTAAAACGCGCGTGTAAGAAACTGACCCGCCGCGCTACTTCCGCGAGTCTGGTCTGCAGCTCCGGGACTCCGCTCGGGATCTTCTCGTGGAGCTCCTCGTACTTCTCCTTCAGCTCCGTCATGCGGAGGTTCTGCTGAAAGTGCAGCCTGAAAGTGCGGAAGATTCTTCTCCAGTCACAGATCATCATAATAATAATAATAATAATAATAATAATAATAATAATGAAACAAGGCAACAGAGTGAGAGCAGCAGAAGACCCTCACCAGGCCAGGAGCAGCGACGCCGTGAGACAGAGGAGAGACGTCTTCAGCCCGGAGACTCCTGCCTGCTGCTCCCGGGGCCTGATCCTCCTCCTCTTCTCCGGACTCGCTCGCTCCTCACTCGGCTGCATGCTCCTTCAGCAGCGGACACACGGGACTCGGACACAAACGTTCTTCACTGTTTGGTTTCGCGGAGCATCAACACAGCCGAAACGTGCCACGCGGACGGAGGCGGAGTTAAGCGTTACTGCTCGCTGATTGGCTCCTTCACCTCGCTCGTTCACGATGTTTACTATTATTATTACTATTATTAAATTGATAATATAATTGAATTTCTTATTCAGATAACACTGTGCATTATAAACACTGGGTGAAACAGAGCTGGCTCGCCGGAGAGGAGCGCACACACGCTTTTCTTGTGTTTACCTGAAGCTGGTTTCCAGACTGATGCTGATCGTCTCTCCAGGAACCATTACAGTAGAAGACACAAATCAGACACTCCAGCCCAGATATTTCACTTCTTCGCAAACAGAACCATGTTTTTCTGCAGGCAAACCAATCGTTCTGTGTCACTCAAAGGATCCACACTTTACACAAGACCAAAGTTCATGATTCTTATTTATTTCCAATGAAACCTTTCAATTGACAATAAAAGACTGTAAGGAATGACGGGGCACGTCCGTCCCTCGGGCCTTGAGCTCTACACTTCTGCTCGGCTCGGCTCGTGATAAACACATTGTTCACTGAGGAGACCCGTTAATCCCGAGTCAGAAATTACATCTAATTGTAACAATCTATTCAAGTAAAATGGCGTTTGTTCACTTTGTCTTGACACCTGTGAATGAAAGCAATGGAAACAAACAAATTACACGTGGTATGCAGCCTGTGGTTTCTATCAACACACTTTAAAGAGCCTTTTCGACTTTTGTGTTTTGAGACATGTCAAACACAGGTGCTATGCCATCTACCCCTCAGAGAACTTGGAAAAGATGAAAACAAGACAGTGGTGCTGTACAGGGAGAAGAGGAGATGGCCGAGGACACGGCCCTGTGGTGAGGAGATGTGAGACACCATCTGAACCGCCTGTGGCCTGTTGGTCAAGAAGTCAAACATCCAGCGGCAGAAGGAACTTTCCAGACTTTCTGTCGTGACTGCGACCCAGAGGGACTACACTTCCCAGAAAGCTTTGCATCAGTTTCCCGGAAGTCCTCGCGCATCGAACGACACAGCTGCATCCGGTTAACTACTTTATTTAAGACAAGCATAAAACGAGGATCAGTGCGAGCGGAGTGTTGTTCTGCCTAACCTGACACGCCTATTTCCCCTGTTTGACCTTAGCTTGGACTGTGTTCTCTCGATTGGTTCCTCGGACCCTGACGCCTGTTTTGGACTACGTCACGCCTTGCCGCTAACTTTGACTTTGTTGTACTGGATGTTTTCTTCAATCTACTGTTTCATTAAAACAGCCATTACATGGATCGCGCTCGTGCTTCATCACCAACTTTCCACAAACTCTGTGTTGACGTGATATTGAGAGAGTTGTCGTTCACACACACGCACGCACGCACACGCACGCACGCACGCACGCACGCACGCACGCACACACACACACACACACACACACACACACACACACACACACACACACACACACACACACACACACTCTCTCTCTGTTGGTGTCATTTCTAGACTTCACTTCAGATTCTCCTTTCTGTTGCAAAACTGGAGTTAAAAAACAATGTTTACAAAGAACAAGAACTGAGAAGATCAGAGATAATTTGTTGAATCTTTGCTCTTCTGGCTTTAACATTTGGTCAAATTAGCAAAAAAAAAAACAAAAAAAAAACAAAACCACAATTTATTTTACCTGCATGTTCAAAATCTTTGTCTTTCTCTCTATTTGTTTTCCTCTTCAAGCAGTTTGTTCTTTTCTTCCAGCTGTTTCTTCATTTCTTCCAGATCTTTGTGTTTCTGAACACAGGCCTTACTACCGCCTAGCTAATCTCCGGATTCTCTTCAAATACCATCTAAATCTGGGTTACGCCTACTGAATCAAGATTTAAAAACACTACAAATGTCTTTGGGACCATAGAAAATACGAAAACCCTTAGTGCAAACTTCTTACCCGAAGATTAACATCCCTCAGACGAAAGGATCAGCGCTGAGCCTAAACGCAGTAGAAATGGAGGTACAGTCTGCACAGAAAGATAAAAGACGTGACGCGTCCCACATTAGTCATCTTTACACCCACAAAGTCTGTTGCCGCGAAAAAAAACAAAACCTCACGACGAGGACGTCGCCATTGCACGCCATAACATCAGAGCGCTTTGACTCACAAGATGGAAAACCTGGAAGAATTGACAAGCCAGATGAGGAAAAACAGTGTCATGATCGCACAGATCTCGAAGTCTGTCGAGTTTAATGCCGCTGAAATCAGAACATGCAAAGAAAAATGCTGAGACTCGAGTAAGTTACCACAGCACACCGTAACCGCAGCGCACAAAGACTTGACAAGTAGAACATCTGAACTGGAACGATATAAAAGACGATGAAAGAGAAGCCTGAAGAAACCCCCCGAGGGAAGGAGATCGGTGTCATTGCTGAAATCACAGCGCATCTGGTCCAGAAGTCACTGCGGACACTGCTCATCATATCGGCGTGAAGGAGCCAGGGAAACCGAGACAGATGATTGTGCAGTTTACAAGGCAAAAGTACAGGGATGAAATCTGGAAATTAACAAAGAATTCAGGTGTGTGTGCCGAGATCACGGAGGATCTGACGAGGGAGGACAGGTGTTCTGAAAATTCTTCCTACATCTCAGACGTTCCTACACTGCGCGTTAGAACATACGTCACCGCTCAGCTGTTCCTAGCTAGCCGTTTCTTTTTTCTACTTTCCGCGCTACATGAGCGTTAAAAAATTTGTTAAATCTATCGTTTCTTCTCCTACTTGATCGTACAAACATTCTGTACTTTTGTTGTATGTACTTTTGATATTGTAGCGTTGGATCAATGAATAAACATAAATGCACTAAATGAACACGGACATTTATAACAGTACACAAGATAATCGTAACATGTTACTATATTTTGTAGTTATTTATATTAGTATTCAGTTTTGCCGTGTTTTAACGCGCTGGCGCAGGGCGCTCGCTAGGAACAGCTGAGCAGTGACGTCAGTGTAGGATCTTCTGAGCTGTAGGAAGAGTTTTCAGAACAGCGGCTGGCCCGCGCGGCGCTGTGGCCCATGATTGATCAGGCGCGGAGAGGAGGAGCAGGGAAGGCGGCGCACTACATTGGTCCGTTTGGATACAGTGAAGGGAAACGTATCGACTCTAGATGACTGTTTACTTCAAGCGTTCCTGAGTAGGATCGTACGAGACACTCGTTTTGGAGACACGCTTGTTCGCTTTTTGTGGTTAGCTACTACTTCTAGTGTTTCCTTGTCTGTTGAATATTAGCATTTATTCATATCTCTTCTCTTCCCTTCTTTCTTCCTTACCTACGTATTTATTTTTCCCTTTTTCATTATTGTCATGTTGTAGCACTGCCACAGGGGTGAAAACGAGGCACAATAAAAAAAAATATTGGTTGGTTTTCTCTGATTGGTTGTGTTGCCCATGGGCCTAATGTAGTGGTCGGGATAGGTGTAAATGTTTGATGGAAAAAGTTTTTCTGTGTTATTTTTGGGGTAAGGCCGGACATGCGCAGTCGTTTGTTTTGGGGTTGAACGGATGCAGCGGAAATGTGACGTCAGCGATGTTTCCGATTTATTGTGGGGAACGAAATTGAATGTTATGATTGATTGAGGGGGGGGGGGTGTTAAGGGTGTGTTGTGGGAGAAACTAAACAAAGCAGTTAAGGAACGGTTAATAACGGCGTGATGCTCTTCAAATGAACATAGTGTCAACTTTCTTTAAAACAAGTGAAGTGTTACAATGTTTCCAGTGAAAATGCCACTTTCTTTTCTGTCAGTGAATGTGAGGGGCGTCCGAAACAAGGTTAAAAGGAAAGCAATGTTCTTGCATTGCAAAAGTTCTGGTTCTTATTGTACTTTCTCTGATGTAACTGATGTCACTTTGTGGTCTAATCAATGGAGAGATAAGATGCTATTCAGTCGTGGCTCCTCCCACTCTGCAGGCACTTTAATATCATTTAATAACTGCCCAGG
>MU204423.1:169819-185298 GCA_017309775.1 Paedocypris sp. Pulau Singkep
GTGTAGAAACGAACCTCGCGTCAGCGGCCTCAGCCGTTTCGCCATATCAGCTCCCGTGACGTCAGCGAGACAGCCGCGTCCGTTATAGCAGAGGAAGAGACCGCGCACTGTCCACTACAGGCGGTGATGAACACTGACAACAGACGCGCCGATTTGCAACACGTTTGAACCTGGTTTCGATTCACGCTCGCGTTACATAGCTAACGTCGTGACGTCACCGCCCCAGCACCGACCTCGTGAGAAAGACGTCGTAAAGATCTGCTCGTTTACGCGAACTCGCAAGCACAAACGCGATTAATCGCAGCTCCGCACTAGCCGCCCCGCCCTGACGCGCGTCACATCACCAACGCACGCACGCACGCGCGTCACTGACCGCTTTAATCCCGTTACACTCTCCGACACTCCGGCGCGAACACTAACACGATCTCTTCGAAGCGGCCGGTGTTCGGAGAACCGCGTTCTAGCCCGGTGAGAGACGGCCGGGACTCGACCTGAAGCCCCGGCGCGGCAAACGCCCTCAAAAAGTTTCCCCTCACAGCAGGAAAAGTGCGGCGACGGGCCCGAGCTCGCCAAACAGCCCCCGACGCGGCGTCCAGTCGTTACCTCAGCGTGTTACGGTCCAGACGCGCGGTTCCGGGGCCGATGTGACTTTGACTTTCTCACTTTTTCTCTCGATATCGCACGACTCATGAGCGGCGGAGGCGCACCTCTGTGACGTCACATCCCCTTCGCCTAAACAGCGCGTGAACGGCACAAACAGGCGCTACGCGAGCACAGCCACAACACGTCACAAACAACACAAACACAGCGGGGAAGTATTAGAACGGCCAAAAACACCGTCAGATGCTATTAAAAACAGGCGTTGATAACCAGAAGCTAAACTATTCGGTCGAAGGGGAATCAGAATGTTTTGTCTATAATGAGCAGTGTTGTTGTTATTCAAAGTCAAAGCTTTATCGTCAACTCTGCCGTACCTACTGGACGTACAAACTATCGAAATTGCGTGACAATATTCTTATTGCTTTACTATTGTCATTTGTATTGTATTTCCTCATCATACTGTTTTTATTATTATTTCGGTTTTATTATAATTAGCAACAATAAAGTCAAAGAAAGATGATTTGTGAGGTGACGCTGACATGTGCTGTCGTGTTCTGTTCGTTATCAGTGCGGAAGCTTATACGTGAAGACAGCTTTATGGAAACACGGTTGTATTGTGTAAACGAGTTGTGCGCAAATAGACAAAAGTCAAACCTAGATTCTCCATTTCCTGAAGAAGTCGCGTGGGAGATTCGAAAGCGGCCGATCACCGACCGAGCGACCATCCGCTGCGCTGCGGCTGACCAATCACGAGCCACGAGTGACCGAGCTGCGTCCGTCGTCATGGTTACCCGGTTTCTCCATTCGCTCATTTCTTCATCCCAGGCGGAATCTGCGCGCGCCCGCGGCTCCAGACCGCCAGCACCCGTAGTTTAAGTCTAATCCGTTTTTCATTTCAAGTTCTTATGCGAAACTAATGGAATTATTAACGATAGACTCATTAAAAGTGTTGCTGAAATAGAATCTTACCTCTCCCAAGTAAACAGCACGTGCTTTTGGTGAGTACAACGCTGCCTTTTTCATTGAACAATACTTCCAGGTTTTCTTTTCCCCACATTTCATGTCTAAGATCTCCAATCTTTAATACAGAGATCTTTGTTGCACCTTATTGATATTTTTTCTTTAGTTCTCTGTTTGTTTGTCTTTCGCATCTGTCAGTCAGTCAGTCAGGCCTGGATGAGAGGGTTACTGATAAACCTAAGGAAACTTCTAGGCTGTGAGACCTATGACCCTGACACGTTTAAAGGTTTCTGTGTCTAGTGCACATGTCATGTCACAAACATGAAAGGCAGGACGTCACTTGGGGATATTAAAGTGCCGTTCCTCAGGTCCTGGTGCAGCTCCAGACATTCCTGAAGTCATTACTCGTTTGCTCAGCAGACACAAGTCCTCCTTCAGGCTCTTTGGACAATCACTGTTAGCTAATTGGTAGCTTGCATTAGGGCTGCAACAAACGATTATTTTGATAATCAATTAATCTATCAATTATTAGAACGATTATTCAATTAGTCATTGATTATTCCAATGATTCATCAGTAGGTTTTGAACGATTATTCAGCTATTTCAGCAAACACAATACGTTTTGCCACATTTTAATTAAGAAATTCGCTCCTACTTTTGAAATAATGAACTTTTTTTGTTTTAATATACTTTGAACCAACTCACTTTCTTTAAGTTTTCTGATTCCGACCGACCCCACACCATAGCTAAAGGCTGCCCACTGCTCCGGGTTTGTGTGTTCTTCACCGGACGCTTAAACGCAGAGTCCCCCAGTGGCCATACTGACAATCTCACTCACTTTCTCTTTTTCTAAAGACGGGAAAAATACTTTTGTAATACTGGACGAGCTTGAGTATTGTTTCAGAACCAAAACGTTGAGGACTATAAGTGGCTTAGATAAGAAGAGAGAGAGAATTGACGTCATCTTTTGGCTGAGGGGTGAACGCTAACGTATAAAGACCGTTACACTGGCCTGTGATGCATGTCAGAGGCTTCTTTCACTTCCTGTTCCCGTTCCGGACAAAAAGTGATCAACAGAAATTCAGAAAAAATAGACAGAAAGAACGAGTAAGAGAGAATATGAGTACGGAAAAGAAAAAAAAAACAGTAGTGGGAGAAAATATCAGGTAACGTGTGTGATTGTCAATATAGCCACTAGGCACCGCATCGAGCGTTTAAACGTCAACACACACACGTATGAGAGAGAGAGAGGACATGAGAAAAACAAATGAAGTGAGAATCTTTATAAAAAAGCACTTGAGTCACAGGAGACTTTATTTTGGAGAAGTGACACGTTCTCATCTGACACTCACACACACACACACACACACACACACACACACACACACACACACACACACACACACACACACACACACGCTTCAGGGCTCCTACACTTTCTGAATAATAAACTTCAAGCACTTTTCAACCACTTTCAAGGTGCATGTTTTCCACCAAACAGTTGTGGTCAATTTTATTATACCACTTTTTTTTTAACTGACTCTTTTTTTTCTCCCCTCATTTTTGAACACAGATAAATGATGGACATTTTTATTTTTTAAAGACTATTTTCCCCTAATTTGCATAGTGACTTTGCGCTGGTCTCGAACTAAGAAAAGCACTATATGAATAAATTTGAACTTGATATAATCAAAAATAAAACATTACCATTTTGGGTTACCAAGACATTACCAAGTGTTGTGGTAGGGGGGGGGGGGTCACATGACATTACACGTTACATTTAGCATTCTGTTTTTTAGATTACGGTTTATTCTCAGCACAACATTTTCTAATGATTCTTGTGATGCGCTGTGCAGCCTTTTTTCGGTTTTGTAGAACTTTTGTTGTTCAGAGTATAAACGGGGAAATATAATCAAGTCTAATTTAAAAAAGGTGTCTGACAATAACATTTTTTGCTTTTTGATATAAAAATAAACTTAAAATACCATAACACATGTCTTCATTGGTTCCAGTAAGTTCAAATAATTTAAATCACTTTATATTTTGGTATAACTTTTTTTTTTCTTTGAAGGCATGTTGCAAGTACAAATAAATACAAATATGTGTTAAATACTAAATTAAATACTTAAATCAGGAAAAAAAATGTTTTTCTTTAACAATAGTTGTAGTAGTGTAGTCGTCCAGTCGACTTGTCTAAGACTGATTTTCAAGGCCTTGAAAACAAATGATTGAAATTCAAGCATTTTCAAGTATTTCAAACAGCCGTAGGAACCCTGATGCAACACACACACACACACACACACACACACACACTCTCAGGTCATGCAGGTCAGGGGTCATGTTACTTCCAGGTGGCAGGAAAGGGCCGGACGGCGACGGATCTCACGCCCTTTGACCCTATGGACTGGCCGGAGCGGCTGCGGAGTTCGCGCTCGGCGTTCTCGCTCAGAGCCTGTTCCTCGTCATACCTGCAGGACAGACGGCAGCGAGCCAGCGTTTGAGCGGGTCAGCCGCGCGGCCACTCACAGGACGTGGTAGTGTCCCAGCGCGTCTCTGGGCACACAGCGGCTCCAGCGGCAGTCCGGCATCTCGGCGTTGGGCGTGACGATGTTCAGCGTGTCGTTGATGAGGTTGTACTTCAGGATGCGGTCGTTGGCGGTGCTGGACGTGAGCGACGGAGACGCGTTGACCTGGACCACACGGCGGGTCAGGCAGAGGTCATCCGATGAGGTCACACACACTCACCTCGATCAGCCACGGCTTCAGTCGGTCGTCGATGATGATGTCATAACCGTAGCACTCGAAGCAATGCTTGTCGTTGTTCATGACGGGCTGCGGCGACAGAAACACACACACGCTTAGATCGCCATCACTGCCTCGTCCTGCAACGGGTTTGTTGTGTAAATGATGTCATCGTGAAAGATTAGTGTAGTAAAAGAGGCCATCTTGAATGATTTGTTTAGTGAATGACGTCGTCTTGAATTATAGGTTTAGTAAATGATGTCATCTTGAACAATTTGTTTAGTAAATGATGTCATCCTGAATAGTTTGTTTAGTAAATGATGTCATCTTGAATAATTTGTTTAGTAAATGATGTCATCCTGAATAATTTGTTTAGTAAATGATGTCATCCTGAATAGTTTGTTTAGTAAATGATGTCATCCTGAATAATTTGTTTAGTAAATGATGTCATCCTGAATAGTTTGTTTAGTAAATTATGTCATCCTGAATAGTTTGTTTAGTAAATGACGTCGTCTTGAATTATATGTTTAGTAAATGATGTCATCTTGAATAATTTGTTTGGTAAATGATGTCATCTTGAATAATTTTTAGTAAATGATGTCACCTTGAATGTTTTGTGTAGTAAATTATGTCATCCTGAATAGTTTGTTTAGTAAATGACGTCGTCTTGAATTATATGTTTAGTAAATGATGTCATCTTGAATAATTTGTGTAGTAAGTTATGTCATCTTGAATGCTTCTAGTGAATGGTGACATCTTGAAAGATTTGTTTAGGAAATGATGTAATTTTGAATGATTTGTTTAGTAAATGACATCATCTTGAATGATTTGTTTAGTAAACAATGTAATCTTGAATGATATGTTTAGTAAATTACATCTTTTAAAGATTTGATTAGTAAATGATGTCATCCTGAATGATTTGTTTAGTAAATGACACCATCTTGAATTATTTCTTTTGTAAATTGTTATATTGAATGATTTTTTAAGTAACCAATGTCGTCTTGAATTATTTGTTTAGTAAATGACGTCATCTTGAATGATACGTTTTGTAAATGACATCATGTTGTAAGATTTGTTTAGTAAATGAAGTGACCTTGAAAGATTTGTTTAGTAAATTTGTTTAGTAAATGATGTGATCTAGAAATATTTTTTTAGTAAATGTGTTTAGTAAATTATGTTGTCTTGAAAGATTTGTTTGGTAAATGATGTCATCTTGAATGTGTAGTAAGTTATGTCATCTTAAATGCTTCTAGTGAATAATGACGCCTTGAAAGATTTGTTTAGGAAATTATTGTGTCTTGAAAGATTTGTTTAGTAAACAATGTCATCTTGAAAGATTTGTTTAGGAAATTATTGTGTCTTGAAAGATTTGTTTTGTAAATGACACCATCTTGAATGATTTGTTTTGAAAAATATGTTATATTGAATGATTTTTTAAGTAACCAATGTCGTCTTGAATGATTAGTGTAGTAAATGACATCATCCTGAATGATTAGTGTAGTAATTGATGTGGTGTTGACTGTTGAGTTGTCAGCAGGTGTGTTAAGGTGTGCTGGCGCTGATAAGAGCTGGAGCAGCACGTACAGCCACGGCCTTCAGCGACTGGACGATGATCCAGTGGATCTGGTCAAACAGGCGCGCGGTGACGTCTCGCCCCCTGGTGCTCTCCAGATACAGCCGCAAGTTACTGACCGTCCACTTCCCTCCGTGCACGTGGTTGTAGTCGTCCTGCCGACAGGGGTCAGGGGGTCAGGTGAGGCTGGGGGGGGACGCGGGGGGCGGGACTCACTCCGTGCTTCTGGATGGCCACGTTGGTGAGGTGGACGAACATGTTGTCCAGCTCGCTGGTGCTGGGCGTGTACTTGACGGTGCAGAAGCGGCAGAAGCCCAGCGTGTACCTGCACACAGAGCTCAGCCAGGGGGCGGGGCGGGGCGGGCGGGGGCGGGGCTTACGTACATGTAGCACTTGAGCGGCCTGTAGGTGGTCACCAGCACGTACAGCCGCAGGTCAAACTTCTTGCCGCCGATCAGCAGTGGATTGTCGATGTAGAGGGAGATGACGTACGCCTCCTTCCCGCTGTTCGCCGCCACGAACCTGAGAGAGAGCAAACGCCACGCCCCCACTGACGAATCAACACCGTCCAGCTCACGTGTAAAGTGCTAAAGGACTTCCTTACTTTACTTAAGTATTTTTGGCGACTTTGTACTTGTCCGTGCATCAAAAAATACGAGCAACTTTTACTCTCTACTTGACTACACTTGTGATTGAGTATCTGTACTCTTTACTCCACTACATTTGTGATTGAGTATCTGTACTCTTTACTCCACTACATTTGTGATTGAGTATCTGTACTCTTTACTCCACTACATTTGTGATTGAGTATCTGTACTCTTTACTCCACTACATTTGTGATTGAGTATCTGTACTCTTTACTCCACTACATTTGAACGGACACTTGGGTAAAGTCGGCATCTTTTTCTACCAGTGATACATTTCTCGGGTGTAGGAGGTGATATATCGCCACCTGCAGGATGCTGAAGGTACTGGCGGCTGTTTATGAGATGAATCACGTGAAAGTAAATTGCCGATTAAGTTTTTGTACATTTGAGTTTGACGGAGACACTTTTTAAAAATCTTTTTTGTTCTGCCATTTTGAAATACAGAGGCGTTAAATTTAACACCAATTGTTTTTCCACATTTCTTTGTGTTTAAAAAAAAACAAACAGACGTAGTAATTGGATACTTAGATGATTGGAAGGCACTTGTACTCAAGTCTTCTTGGAATCGGTGAAGGAGTGATTATTACAGTCAGGTACTGTTGTGTTTTTCTCTGGAGGGCGGGGTCTCACGTGGAGGTGCGGCTGTCCCGGGACCACTTCTTGATCTGAGACAGCTTGTTGATGAGGAAGATGCCTTTGCCCTGCGCCTTCCCGCACGGCTTCATGATCCAGGTGCTGGACGGACTTTTCCGGAACTCCTCCACAAACAGATTGTAGTCGGCCGGAAGCATGAACGTCACCGGAACAAAATCTGAGGAGAAGGTGTGGTCAGGCTGGGCTGACCCTGGGCTGACCTCTGGTGACCGGGCGGAGACGGCAACTCTTACCCAGATAGAGGTACTTGCCGTTCTCGTCCTTCTCGGCCAGAGGACTGCACTCCTTCTCCAGCTCCTTCCTGTAGCGCTTGATGTTCTTGATCATCAGGTCCTTCCTGGTCAGCTCATAGTGGTTGGGGAAGTGATTGACCATCTGATCATCTGACAGCCGGTATCCCGTGTCCACGCTGAACACGCTGCGGATAGTCTGGATGCTCATCCTGTGGAGGAGATCAGACCATCACACTGCATGTCCGTGACCTTGACCTTGACCTCTCAGTCACGAGCCAAAGCTCAGCTACTCAATTGTAGTGAATTCAATTGAGGCAAATTGAGAGTTACTGTCTTTACCACGACAGACTGGTACATTGACCTCAATCCCAGAGGTGTAAAGAGTAGTACCTAAAAACCATACTTGAGTAAAAGTACTTACTGTAAAAATGACTCCATTATAAGCAACAAGTCATCAATTCCAAGAAGACTGGAGTAAAAGTCGTAAAGTATACAATATTTTAGTTCTATTTCAGTTCTTAGAATACAAGAATATAAGAATAATACAATATTTTAGTTCTTAGTTAAGAGTATTTTAGTTCTATTTTAATAATTTAGGCTAAAAAACACCAAGAAATGTGAAAAGCGAGAAACTATGAGTTTTTATTTCCTAATATGGAAATTAGTAGGATCATTATTTGAATAATCTGAATTATTACTTAACACCTCAATGTTTCAAAGTGGCAGAACAAAAGAAATAAAAATGAACAAAATGTCAGTCTCTGTCAAACTCAAAGGTGCTAAAAAGTGTCCTGAAACACACATGGCACAATCACATGGTAACGAGTGACGGGACGGGAGTTACTCCATCACTGATGTAGTCGAGTAGAGAGTAAAAGTCGCTTCTGTTTTTGATACTCAAGTACAAAGTGGCCAAAACTACTTATGTGAAGGAAGTCCGTTTAGTCAAGTGCTTTACACCGCTGTGCACAAACACTCTCAGACGGAAACACACACGCGCTAGAAACGCACCAGTAGAAGTTCCAGTCGTCGCTGTCGTTTACTTGAATCCATCCTCTCTTTTCAAAGTTATTGATCAACACCGACTTCTCAATGTCCGTCACCCACTTCACCTTCCCCGCCATCACCTGAAACACACACACACACACACACACACACACACGCACGCGCACACACGCACGCACACACACACGCACGCACACACACACACACACACACACACACACACACACACGCGCGCGCGCACACACACACACACACACACACACATAAATCATCAAATGTGAGTGACAGTCTTTCATAACAAAACTGGTCAAAAACAGACGTTTAACGTTTACTACATAAACAATTTTCAGATCAAATAAACTAATCAAATGAACACGTGTAAAGAGAGAGACATGGGACTCTTTTCATCTCTATTTCGCTCTCTCTCTCTCTCTCTCTCAGATCACCTCCACTGACATCGACCACATGTTGTGACGTCACAAACTCACCGTCTCTGGGATTAAATCATCATCAACATTCTCGCTTAAAACCGGTGTAATTTCATCACGGGATGCACAACATCAGCACAAAAAGCCATAGTTACCGCTCGGAACTTCCGTTCGATTACGTCACTTCCGGGATTGTTCCGCTAAAATAAATGAGCAAACGCTGAATTCCGTTTCATTTCTTTCTTTTCATCAATAGCAATGACATGCATATGATAAACACTTTATGCAATAGTGTATGTATAATGTATAATATAAAATACTGAAATAAAATCTTAAATCCCATAAAGGTTCATTTAAATTTAACAAAGCTAATTTTGTTTGAGTTTGAAAACAGAGTTACTCAGGAAAGTGACTGTTCTATATGGTTTAACATTTAGTCACGAGGTCCTTCAGAAATCATGGGACGTTTAATCAATTAAAAATATAGAATATATAGAATCTTTGCATTTTTGCCAAGTATCAAAACATTCACACGAGTGTCACTCTCACAGGGGGCGGAGCACATGACATCACTTTAATAGGGGGTGGAGCATTTGACACGTGGGTGAGGTACGTGATAGGGGCGTGGCAAGTGACAGAGCGCTTGACGTACGTGAACAAGGGGAGAGGCGCATTTGACGCAACACTTGACTAGTGACTGAGGTAGGTTAGAGGGGGCGGAGCACTTTAATAGTGGGCGGGGCGTGTGAGGGTGTCCGCAGCCGGTTTCTGATGCAAAAAAAAGCACGTTAAAATGACACAAAGACACACAGGACGCAAAACTTTACTCAAATGTATTCAAGTCTGTGAATAAACGCACATGCACAGTTGAAATGTAAACCAAAGTCAAGTCAACCAAATAAATAAAGTTCCTCAAGCGTGCACTCACAGAGTGACTCGTATATACAGATCGTTCATGAAGCGGCTGAGCCAACGACACCATCTTACTACATTCACCAGAGAGAGAGAGAGAGTGTGTGTGTGTGTGTGTGTGAGAGCAGGAACAGTCCTGTGTTTTTAAGGCCGAGGTGAAAAGCTGTTAGGAGACTTGTGCGTCTCTCAGCTCGTCTGGTCACGCGTGTGACCGCGCACACACTCCATCACGGGCTGTTCATGTCACGGCTCGGCTCCGCCTCCTCCTGCGGGTTGTCGTTGAGGTCTTGCTCTTCATTGGCCGGTGGAGAGCTTTCCTCCTCCTCCTCCTCTTCCTCAGTGTCTGGACGGTCCAGAGCGAAGAATCCGGTGCCGGAGACGGTGTCCTGACGCTGGTAAAACAGCACGTAGGCGGCCTTCGTCTACACACAGACACACAAAGTACTTGAGTAAACGTACTTCCTTACTTGACTTAAGTGTGTTTTTGGCTACTTCGTACTTGTACGGAGTATAGAAATAAAACAGAAGCAACTTTTACATTTGTGATTGAGTAGCTGTACTTTTTACTCCACTACATTTGAATGGACACCATTACTCGTTACATCTCAATTGTGCGCAGCAAACCATAATGCATTTTTACCGCGGTTATTTTCTTGGGCGAACGAGGCGATTTTTGCCAGCTAATTGCGAATTAGAAACCACAAAATCATGAATTAGATGCGTGAATGTTGACCAGGATTTTAACAATCGCGACATTGCTGACGACAGTGATGAAGCAAAAGCTTTTATTGTGCAACGTGAATAAATGTAATGTCTCGTGTAGGCAATAACTGAGATCAGATCAAAGTCAGCTTGTTTATATCTATATTTACTTTTTGCACATTGTAGTTTGATTGAGACTGACTTTTTGTTCTTCATTTATTTAGTTTTATCATTTTTGAAACATGGAGTTACATATCGTTTCTCTATTAGACATTTTTTTGCTGTTGCCTAAATTCAGTAAAGTACTTAAGTTTTTTGACTTGTAGTGGAGTAACTTGCGGGGTACGTATCTGTACTGTGGTTGTGTAGTGAGGTCACAGTAGCTCAGCGAGGGCTGGAGTCTCTCACCACGATCTGCTCGTCGCTCACGGGCGTCACGCTGCTGTCGTCAAAGTTGTACCACTTCTGGTCCTCCTTGTTCTTGGCACAGGCCGTGTCTGAGGAGCAGAAGAACACCTCACTAGTGCCAATCCAACTCAAACTAAACAGCTGCTCTCAATACGCTTGTGCTGAGGACGTGGTCAGAACTCGAGTCGTACCCGATGCAAAAACATGTTGTTGGTATGAAACGTGTAAGCAGTGCGACTGAAAGGCCTGGTTAAGATCTCAGAGGAACGTTTCTGACAGCAGAGGGGATAGAAGATCTTCTGTAAGGCTCCTTAAGACGTGTTGAGAGTGTGTCTGTCTGTTGCTGAAGGGGCTGCGTAAGGATGAGACTGTGCTGTGCTGATTGGCTGAGACTGTGCTGTGCTGATTGGCTGAGACTGTGCTGTGCTGATTGGCTGAGACTGTGCTGTGCTGATTGGCTGAGACTGTGCTGTGCTGATTGGCTGAGACTGTGCTGTGCTGATTGGCTGAGACTGTGCTGTGCTGATTGGCTGAGACTGTGCTGTGCTGATTGGCTGAGATCTGTTCTCTAACAGTGATGTCACAATAAGCCAGCGCCAGAGTCAATAACGCCATCTTTTCTATTCGATTTATTTACTTCTACTGGTTTCACTGGAGTTTACCCGTTCAGGAAATAATAAAAGGACACATCGGGCCAATGAGTGACGTGGATGTTGTCACGTGACTGAGTTTTGGCTCGGTTCGGATGAGCAGCAGAAAGTGTGTGTGTGTGTGTGTGTGTGTGTGAGCAGCAGCCTCAGACTGTGTCGTGTGTGTGTGTGTGTGTGTGTGTGTGTGTGTGTGTGAGAGCAGCAGCCTCAGACTGTGAGGTGTGTGTGTGTGTGTGTGTGTGAGAGCAGCAGCCTCAGACTGTGAGGTGTGTGTGTGTGTGTGTGTGTGTGTGTGTGAGAGCAGCAGCCTCAGACTGTGAGGTGTGTGTGTGTGTGTGTGCGTGTGTGTGTGTGTGTGTGAGCAGCAGCCTCAGACCAGGTTCTGGAAACTCGCTCCACATTCACGTGATCGCGTGGAGTTGTTGCATATTTTTGCCGGCTGACGATTAAAAAGCTGTGTGCTTATTTTATTTTAGCTCTGTTTAAAAGCAGTTTGGACAGTGGCACCTCGACTTCAAATCAAATCAGATCACATATATTGTACTTACAACGTACTGACAAAAGTTTCAAGTTACAAAGCGTCTTACAAAAATTCAAGAAAATATCGTCTCTAGTTATAAAATGTTTCAAGATACGACAGGCCAGACTCAGGCCCGCCGCCATGTGAAACTCAGGCCAGAAATGGAACAAAAAAGAGAAAAAAAAAGGCGAAAAATAAAAAAAGCAAACCTAAATGTGAAGCATTTTTGTTCATTTCTTTGAAATTTATGTTTGATATTTTTGTCACTATTCGAATTCCACACTTTGGAAGCCCATCTGAGACGCTAGAAAGAATCAGCAGTAGCTGTAGACGGTACAAACCAGTGACTCTCAACCACAGGACACCGCGCAACTACATGCACGTTCTGGTCAAATCAACGCATTATAACTAATTATTTGATATAATAATAATTAAGTGGTGATCAGGAGCAAAAACAGTCTTAATTCACGACCAATGCCAGAAAAAAATGTTAATTGTTTATTTTTTTATTGACCCCCCACACACTTTTACTTCATTGCTTGCTATTCATATTCTTCACATTCGACATTATTGTTAAATATTAAACTGTAAATGTTCTTATGTTTGACTATTTGGGAAAAAATACATTTTTTCATTTATTTTAATGACGGGGGGTTCCAAATAATCGCAAAAATCATCTGCCGGTTAATTGATTATCGAAATAATGAATGGCTGCAGCCCTTTTATCAGTCAGTGTGTGTGTGTGTGTGTGTGTGTGTGTGTGTCTGTCACTCACAGTGGCCGCCTCCCATCCCGCCGTAGTGGTTGGACACAGCAATTAGGTCGTAGCGGCACGGCGCGGCATCAGGGTTGATCAGGAACTCGGACATGTCCAGGTCGCTGCGCACACACACACACACACACACACACACCTGCCAGTCACACACACATTCCGAATCCCACAGTGGAAACCAGCTCACCAGAGTGGGACCTCCACCAGCGAGTCCAGCTTGTCCCTCATGTAGCGGCTGTAGGAGAAGCGCTTCAGATGGACCACCAGGACCGGCGGCACCGACCACAGGTCCAGCTTCTTTGTGGCCTGCTGGTGCTGCTTACAGGTGGGACAGTACCTGAAACATCAGCATCAGCTTCACACGAGACACAACTCCATCACCACACGTCTATCGCCACTCAGAACCGTTTCACTGTCGACATGTCAACAAGCAAGAGAGTGGAGTCCGGTGTAACGCGTTACTGTTAGGGGCGGGACCAGACACTAGGCTCACGAGACGAGACCAGATTTAAATTTTTTTTAATAAAAAAAAATCTTTGACAAATAATATAAGGAGAGCAAGATTTTACCTGTATTTTATTTAACTAAAACATTCAAAACTGTTGATGCATTTCACTTTTTATGAAAATATGATGCCATAAATTGCCAGGCAAGTATTTTCACAAAAAAAGTAGTGTGAGTCTGAGCTGTCGTGGGGGCGGGGCAATGGGGGAGATCCGCGCTCTCTCAGTGGGAGGAGTTACTCAGTTACTCAGTTACTCAGTCCGCGGTTATTTGAGCCACAGTATATTGAAACGCGAGCGCAAGGATCCGCGCATGCCGCCGCGAACATCAGGACGCTCGTGCACGAATCCTTTAAAAATGTTTGATTCCACACACTGTAGCAAAGATGGCGCCAAATTCTCGCGATATCACGAGATCCAATCATCTGATCTGATGCTTCTCGCATGGAAAACTTGATTAAACTTTGACAGCACAGAAAGTATCTGACGATGAAATAAAAGAAAACTGCATGTGGCATCTTGTAGAATCTCTGTCTTTTAGACACATTAATTGATACAGAATATCTGTTACTTTTCAGGAATTTTGTTTCATACCTAAAAAATTTTTTTTTTTAACTTGATAATATAGAATATATATATCATAACTTGATTATAGAAGTTATTTTATAGAATGTAATAAAGATGATTCCGAAAACTAAAAGGCTTTAAAAATTATTTAGTGAAGTTACTTAATGAGTATTTTAAGGTGCTTTTCAGACACTGTAATAAGAAAAGTATTTTAATGTCCTGAGTCCTGATGGCCTCGTCTGTGTGCTGAAGTCGTGGAATTTTGTCGTTTGTCGAGCCTGCTGCGTTAACCCCTGACATGCTTAAATCGATCAAGCTTAGACCGTATGCAGCAGCTGCGTGACCGTGGTCTCAGACCAGTGGCGTCCCATCCAGAAAACAGCGAACATGGCAGCGAATAAGACGAGAGTTCTGTCGGCTGCAGTGCGAGACGCAAGCCTTTTGCATAGGAGGCAGTGAGATGTGTCGTTTACAGAAAACGATGAGTGCAACGTATGAGCGCCCTTTTGTTAGGACACGAAAGATCGGTGAAACTAAGTGAATATTTAGTAGTAACATATGTAATATCTCCAACACTAATTCATGCGAAATAAAATTGGCGCTTCATTTTTACACTTATTGTGCTCCTAAAAGCACATTTCAGAGCGTGGGTCTCTCGAGGTTAAATCCTAAACTGCTGAAGTACCTCACAGTGACAGTGAGGGGTCACTCACCAGGGGTCGTCTGCGCCCAGCTTCTCTCGCGTGGTGAAGAGCTCGATACAGTCCTTCAGCTTGAAGAAGCTCTTCTTCTGTGGCTTCTGATCCATGCTCTCGTGCTTCTCGAACTCCTGCTGACAGACACAGCATCAGCACCCGCATCATCTCCGGACACTCGGGCGGGACGCACCTCCGTCACACTCTCGCTGAAGAACTTCCTCTTCGTCTCTGGCTCCCAGTCCAAACACAAGTAGCATCGGTCTGCAGAATGGGAACATCTCCGTCAAGTATCATTTTCGGGATGATTGAGTGATTATATTCACTTATTTATGTGAATAGAAGCACCCCTGTGATTTTTTCAGGCACAAAATACATTTTATTTTAATTTTCTCTTAATTCTCTTTATTTAACACACCTAACTTGTGACTCGTATCACTTAGATGTCGTTTTAATTGAATATTAGTTATAAAAAAAATGTATTCTAGTCATAAACTCTAGGCCCGCACGAGCGTTAGCACGGCACACTAAAGCTGCACATTTATCAGACGTACAGTATTTACGAGAATAGAAGCACCCCTCTGATTTTTAGGCACATCATAAAAAAAAAATTTAATTAATGTTTCTGGTTCAATTATGTTACCGTATTTTCTGGACTATAAGCCGCACCTGTATATAAGCCGCACCCCTCTATTTTGGAAAAAAAAATTAAAAAAACCATAAACAAGCCGCACCTGCATCCACTCTATTAAAAAAAGTTCCCTTTCCAGTTGTTCACTGGACACTACTGGGGACAACATTACGTGACAGGGAACAAGGTTTTAGTCAAAACCTGGAGAGTTTTGCAAGCCACAGATATGTATGTACCATATGTTTTTGGATTCAATTTTTTTTCTTTATTACATATG
>MU204424.1:7346-18064 GCA_017309775.1 Paedocypris sp. Pulau Singkep
ATCTGTCTCTCTCTCTCTTTCTCTCTCTCTATCTATCTGCCTATCTGCCTGTCTGTCTGTCTGTCTGTCAACTCTATCTATCTATCTATCTATCTATCTATCTATCTATCTATCTATCTATCTATCTATCTATCTATCTATCTATCTATCTATCTATCTATCTATCTATCTATCTATCTATCTATCTATCTATCTATCTGTCTATCTGTCTATCTGTCTATCTATCTGTCTGTCTGTCTGTCTGTGTCTCTGTCTGTCTTTCTGTCTCTCTCTGTCTGTCTGTCTGTCTGTCTATCTATCTGTCTGTCGACTCTATCTATCTATCTATCTATCTATCTATCTATCTATCTATCTATCTATCTATCTATCTATCTATCTATCTATCTATCTATCTATCTATCTTTCTGTCTGTCTGTCTGTCTCTCTCTCTCTCTCTCTCTCTCTCTCTCCCTCTCTCTCTCTCTCTCTCTCTCTCTCTCTCTCTCTCTCTCTCTCTCTATCTATCTATCGGTATCTATGTCTGTCTATCTATCTATTGATCTATCTCTCCATCATCTACAGTATCTGTCTCTTACATGTAGACAGTGCAGTAAGCAGCGTGTGCACCTTCTTGTGAAGAGCGATGTAGTCTAGTCGCACTCCGGTCTCTCCGGTGAAGAGGTTGGTGCCGTTGTAGCAGTGCTGGAGCATCTCCCAGCAGTAGGGGGAGCGCGGGGGCGAGTGGCAGGAGTCGCCCGGACCCCCGAACCTCAGCTCAGGACTGGCAGCACGCAGACCCTCCGAGCAGGCGTCGTAATAGTTCAGGAAGCCTGGAAGTGTGCAAGAAAGCAAAAATACACATTTGAACTTTGATAGCTTTTTTATATATATATATACACATACTGTGTATATATATATATATATATATATATATATATATATATATATATATATATATATATATATATATTAGGGCTGTCAAAGTTAACGCGTTAACGCACACGATTAATTTTAAGTGCTCAATCGAGGTAATTTTTTTAACGCCTTTAATCACAGTTGCAGTTATTTTCACTTTCGGTTTCAATTTCGTTACATACATTCTAAGACATGTTTCATAAGTATTTGTCAAGTTATTTTGTTTTCAGCTGACAAAAAGAAGGCAAAACGTGCTTCAAGTTTTAGTTTTGTTATTTATTTATTTTTACAAAAAACACGATGTCCTGTTTTTTGAGAGTGTAACCTAAAAAAAGGGCATTTCAAACTTTCAATTGATGTATAACACAAAATTGTCCAAAATTGACTTTTTTTGTGTGTTTTATTGTGAATAGACTGACTCGACCTCGGAGGGTTAAAAAACGAAGAAAATATATTGCAAATTGAACAACAATCATACTAAATGATATTGCAGTATTTAAACTAGTGTATATTTAGTGTTGAGTTTACATTAATTTACATATTACACCTTATTGTCCATTATTTCAATCATCAATTATTATGCGATTACAACAATTATTCGATTATCTATCATCAATCTATCCATCCTCTGTATCCTTCTCTTCATCTACCACTCTGTCCACTATATCCATCCATCCATCCATCCATCCATCCATCCCAACCTTTTGTCTTTTATATTAATCTATATCGATGACACACACTCACTACAACATCTGTGTAATGTGTGTGTGTGTGTGTGTGTGTGTGTGTGTGTGTGTGTGTGAACAGAGTTAAAAGTTGTACTTTTTACCAAAACATTTTATATTTTTACACACATTTTATATGTACTGCAATTAAAAAAACGATGCACATTCAACTTCAATAAACATAATTTACAGGTATATTAAATAAACTTTAAAGGTTAAATAAAAAGTTTATGTAGTTACTTTACATTTAATTTACTTGAAAGGTATTTTACATAAACTTTTAAAGGTTATTTTTTATATCATATATAAAAAATCAAATATATATATATAGATTTTTTTTTTTCATTTTTTTTTTACATCATATATAAAAAAATATAAACTATGATCAACGAGCGACTGGACCTTGTATTGAGACGCTGATGTTGTCAAAGTCGTGGTTGTTGGGTTCGTTCCACGTCTCAAAGTTCCAGCGAGCGACGGACTCCAGGCCGTATTTCCCTGCACGGAGGCAGAAGTTTCTGCTCAAACACCAGTGGAAGAGAATCAGAGCATTACAGCGTCTCAGTCACTCACGGATGTATCTCGTGGCCATCAAATACACCAGGTTCCTCCACTCGCTCACTTGCTGCTTGTCTTCAAAGCTGCTGAAAGTGTTGGACACGCTGCCCATCAGCTCAAAGCCTTCAGACACAAAACGTGTTTTTACTGCAGGGTCCTAGCCATTTCACTTTTTGGATGAATATCATTATTATCATTTATTATTAACCCTTAATCGAGCACACAATGCCATTTACAGTACCAGCATTCCAGACTTTGACTTGAGCCTAAAGACGGAGGAGTTGTTTTTTAAAAAGTCTAATAAAGAGATTTCATAGATTCATATGAAACTGGCTCAGTTTAGGCAGACATGTAGAACTAAAGCCGAGGGCCGCGTCAGCATCATTTCTGTCCTCAAAGGGTCGGATGTAACTTGTAAATGTAACTAGATGTGATCAAATACAATGTAACAACAATGTAACTGCTCCTTAATGTTAAATAACTCGATTTTTATCATAACACATTCGAGTGACAATTGCAGTTGCGTAGAAAACCTATACTTGCTTCGAACATAAATCCTTTTACTTTTCATCAGCTTATGAAAACACACATAACTCATTTAATGAAGAATCAAACTGTCGGCAGTCGAAAGGCATTGTGGGAATTTTTTTGGTTCAAAGCACGTTCTTAATGAATTTTTTGGTATTTGTTTTTTTATTTATTTATCCGGGCCTTGAGTTTGACACATGTGAACTAAGCGGTTGATTTGGCAATACCAGTGAGGTAAAGAACGCACGACAAACAGTAACAAATGTGAACTTCCTTTTCTTTTCAGTCACGAATGAGATGATAAAACCACTGAAAGTAGTGTTTCCTGAAAGCTCACTTTCTGGCCATTTAGAATAATTATAAATCCGAACATTTTCAAATGCTTCTAGCTGTCTGGACTCCAACCCCAAATAATAAACTCTTCAACCAATCGGGTGAGTCGTGACCAAAAGCAGCTGCGTTCACTCCAGTCAGCGTCTGTCAGATGTGTGCAGAGTTCATTTTGACAAAGGTTTTTAATTTAGTTTTAGTCTTTTAGTCTTTTGACTATAACTCTGTTTTGTTTTAGTCCCAGTTTAGTCATCTTAATTTTTTGTTTTGTTTTAGTCGACTAAATTACAGTATAGATTTAGTCAACGAAAACGATGCTATAGATTCTAAATGTTTTCTAAAGTTGCTATGTCTAAGAAATCTGAATATGTAGTTAACTATGAACATTTTATTCAACACAATTTATTCAAAGATCTTTCTTGGAGAAACATTTATTTTTTTTCTCGAACTTATTTTCATGCACTTTTCGTTCAATCCAAATAATTCTATTCTCATAAATGAAACCTCAACAAAGAGGAAAATAAATACAGTAAAATAAAATTCATTATATCAATAAATGTAGTTACGGTTTTTGTCCCAGAGCGGGAGTTTTTATACAGTTATTGTCAGGGAAAAAGTGTTGTTGACGAAGACAATGACAAAAATATTCCACCCACCTGGACGCAATCCATTCAGCCAGAGAAGGTCCATCAAGCGGTCGAGGTGTGTAAAGTTGTAGTGATACTGTCCCTCGGAGACTCTAGAAAGCACACACACACACACACACACACACACGAGTCAGGCGGAAGTGTGAATGGTTGACATTAGCTACTTTAGAGAGAGAGAGACTTTAATAATACATTTCACTGCACGCTGTTGAAAAATAATTGTGGATGTGACAAATAAAATTTGAATTTGAAAAAAAAAATTTGAATTTGAATTGTCATTGTATATTGTACAACCAAATTTGATTTGAGTCCAGCAGCAATAAGAATCAAATCCAGCATGCAATACAATAAACATCATAATGAAGAGATGTAAAGGAAAAATAAACAAAACAAACATGAACAAAACAAAAGTAAAAACAAAATATAAAAATATAAAAGTATAAAAGCAAATACTACTGATAGAAGATACTAAAAGAAGATATTTAGTAATTATTATTATTAATAAACATAATAATAAAGAGATATAAAGGAAAAGTAAACAAAACAAACATAAACAAAACAAAACAAAAGTAAAAACAAAAAGTAAAAATAAAATATAAAAAAAATTTTTAAAATATAAAAGTATAAAAGCAAATACTACTGATAGAAGATACTAAAAGAAGATATTATTTAGTAATAATAATAATAATTATTATTATTAATTATTATCATTAATATACATAATAACAATTAGATGTAAAGGAAAAAAAAACAGACAAACAAAACAACAGTAAAAACAAAAAGTAAAAATAAAATATAAAAATATAAAAGCATAAAAGCAAATAGTACTGATAGAAGCTAGTGTACCGTGCAGAGATCAGCTCCAGCATCCAGTGTATCCGGACCTGCTGGATCCCCCCGTGTGGCACCGACCCGATCAGAGCCAGATTCATCTGCTGGTCCACACTCAGGTCGTACAGGTGAGCGGCGCCGTGAGGCTGCGGAGGGCTGATGACATCACAACACACACATACCTGTGATGTTTAATACACAAACCTCTCTCCTTATCCACCGATAGAATCATTATCTGCGTAATATGTGTGTGTGTGTGTGTGTGTGTGTGTGTGTGTGTGTGTGGACAGGGTTGAAACACACACACACACACACACACACACACACACATTTTGTTCTCATTGTCACTTAGTAAGTCATAATTTCGGTTTTGTATCTTATATTTGTGACTTGGTATTACATTATTGTGACTTAGTTTATTATATTTACATGAAATCTCAAAATAACACCTCAGCATCTCGTAATAGTAATTTAGTTTCCCGTAAGGACGTAAAAATCCTATAGGTGTTTATCTATAATCCACATAATTATCTATAAATTAATTATCCTATATAAGGTATCTAATAGAATAATAAAAGAAAGTCCTCAAACAGTATGTGATCCACTAGTAATGCCAGACAATTTTACGAGCCAAAAAAAAAAATCAGCATTATTAGTCATGTCATGAAATAATTGAACTGTGGAGGTTTGAGGAATAGATGACTGTAGGTCTAGTTTCAAGGTAAAAATAAAATGAAATTGAAGGATAAAGTTAAATTAATAAGTGAAACTATTTGCAATATCGTTCCTCACAGACAAGACAAACAAACGCCTCGGACTTTTTCTCTTAAATATATTTGTCCCACCAGAATCCCGTGCTTCTCCAGAAGTGCCTCAGCTTTCGCAGTGGTTTGTCTACGCGGACTTGAATCTCCAGGGAAGATGCTGAAGCTGAGCGGTTCATCACGGTCACCATCATCATCATCATCATCATCATCATCAGAGTCCCGCTCACCGAAGCGCAAATATAGCGACACATCCTCTCGGCGTCCGCCAGCAACGCTCACATTCACTCTACACGACACAGTAATGCACCTGGAAATGTTTTGCGCTGTTATTTAGAATTTCACGTCGCTGACATAGTGAAATCCAACTTCTCTTTGCCAATTTCTGAGCAAACCCAGCAAGAGTACGCCATTTTGAAAAGTTCGCGTGTGACGTCATCGACTCGCGACGGGACTCGTGAATATTTACGAACGTCGCATGGTGAATAAAAACAATTGAAAATGACGCTAGTTTCGTTCGACAAAAATGATCGGGAAATGTAATATGATGGGGACTGGACATAAATTTACTCAGTGTGTGAACATTAGCTCGTTTATAAAATACGAACAACAGGTGGGATAGAAAAGAACGAGAGCAAGACAGATATCAGACAGACGAATGAAGAATCTTCTAAACTCGTGTGTAATTCCACACAATCCATTCCAGAGCGACTTAGAGATGTTGCAGCATCAGTCAAATCCAATCAAAACACAATGAAAAAAAAAAAGTCGTGCGATTCTGATGGAATTTATTTGAAATAAAATGAACAAACTCAAAAAACAAAGTCCCATTGAAACGAGATGTTAAACAGTCAGTTTGACGTGTTTTCTTGAATCTACTGTACATTGTTTCAATAACTTAGGTCACGTGATTTTAAAAGTGCAAATTGATAATTCATACATGGAGCTCCATGAGTAAGACGCGGGTAAACAGGAACGTTCACATTTCCAGAGTGACAGACGATGTGTGTGTGTGTGTGTGTGTATGTGAGTGTGAGAGAGAGATTAGGAGAGTTAACAAGAGTGTGATGGGGAAAGATTGTATGAACAAATTACCCTTATACGTGGAAAAAGGTGAGTTATTATGGTAAGAGAGAAAAACATGAGTACAGAGGGGGGAAAAAAACAAATAAAGAAAAGGAGAGTCAGTGAGATTGACTGTGTGAGAGAGTGAGCATGAGAGTGACTGGGTGAGTTAGAGTGTGACTGCAGAGATAGTGAGGGAGTGAGCAAAAAAAGTGTAATTGAGTGAAAGCTATAGAGTGACTAAAAGAGTGAGAGAGCAAGCAGGAGAGTGCATGGGAGTGACTGAGGAAAAACAGTGAGTGAGCAGAAGAGTGTATTTGAGTGACAGAGAGAGTGACTGTGTGAGAAAGTGAGCGAGTAGGAGAGTGTATTTGAGTGACATAGAGAGTGACTGTGTGAGAAAGTGAGCAGGAGAGTATTTGAGTGAGATAGAGTGACTAAGAGAGAGAGAGAGCAGGAGAGTGTAAGTGAGTGAGATAAAGTGAGAGTGAGCAAGAGAGTGTATTTGAGTGAGATAGAGTGACTAAGAGAGTGAGCAGGAGAGAGTATGAGAGTGAGAGAGTGACTATAAGAGTGAGCAGGAGAGTGTATGAGTGAAATAGAGTGACAAAGAGAGAGAGAGAGTGAGCAGGAGAGTGTATGTGAGTGAGATAGTGAGCAGGAGAGTGGGAGTGAGTGAGATAGAGTGACTAAGATAGAGAGAGTGAGAGAGAGTGAGCAGGTGAGGACAGTGTGAGGACTATGACTTCTGCTCGGCTCCGGATGCGGCTGGGCTGCTGCTCTCGGGCTTCATTATCTGGTACGTGATGAGATACTCGGGGAAGGCCTGCGCGCACACACACACACACACACACACACACACACTGATCACTCTGCGGCGGCTGTGTGAGGGGAGGACACACACCTGCTCTCCGCGGTAGATGACGTACTCCGCGTAGGCCAGGCCGTTGACGCTGGGGCGGCCGATGACGGAGTGATGGCCCGGGGGAGCGTGAGCCATCTTCATCGCACTGAACTGAAGGAAAGACTTGCCCAAAGTCACACGACAGAACAGCATCTGCCTGAAAGAAGATCACACGCAGACCAGTCAATCACACACACACACACACACACACACACACACACTTCAGCAGCAATACAGACACCCACAACGTCTACAAAACACACACACACACACACACACACAGACACACACTTCCATAACAATACACACACACACACACACACACACACACAGACACACTTCAGTACACCCACAACATCTACCAAAACACTTCTGTAACACACACACACACACACACACTAATAGCTGACACTCTCTAATGTGTGTGTGTGTGTACCTGTGGCAGACGTAACAGGAGCGGTCTTTGTGGGTGGGGCATCCGGTCCCGCCCCCAATGCCGTACACATACTGGTTGCTCTTGGACGAGTTCTCAGCGAAGTAAATGCCGGCTCCGAACATGCCGCCGATGTAGGCGTGGCGCTCGTCAAAGCCTTTGTGTATGATGGCGTTGATGAAGGGAGACCCTGCAGCGGCACAGAAGAGGTTAAAGAGTGTACGCACACACACACACACACACACACACACACTCACCGTGGAACAGCATCCGCTCGTTGTGATGGTTGTGATTCTCGTCGGAGATTTCCTTCTGTCTGTGTGTGTATCGCTCCCTCAGCTTCTTATTCACCACCTTCTGGATCTACACACACACACACACACACATCAGTAACAAACTAACCAAGCACACACACACACACACACAACCTCGGCCACACTTTCACAACTCCAGACACACATCATCTTCAAAAAAATCCACGTGAAAAAACAAGACAATAAAAAACAAATCGAGTAAAAAAAGTTTCTTAAATTTAGAAACATTGTGTTCTTAAAATGAGAAAATGTAACTTGACATTTCTTGTTTCAGGAAAAACATAATGTCTACTTTGAAAAATGTCTCGATTTAGTATAAAACATCGTCAAAGTTAGCATTTTTTTTCCCCAAGCAAGAAAATTCAAGTTCTATTTTCTTGATGTAAACAAAGTCATCTCTTTTGGCTTCAATTATAAATTACATTTTATTTTACTTAATTTTATTTAATTACCTATTTGTTGCCGTTTCATTTAAGAGAATACATTTACTTGGATTGAAAGAAAAGTTCATAAAAATAGGTTCAAGAAAAATGTATGTGTTCCCAAAAAAATAAGATCTGTGTATATATTTTATATGTTCATGGTTAATTACGTATTCAGATTTCTTAGACATAGCAACTTTAGTAAACATTTAGAATATATAGCACTTATATTTTCGTTGATTAAATATATACTGTAATTTAGTCGACTAAAATGCTGTGGTATATAGTCGACTAAAATTAGACTAAAACTAAAAAAAAAAATATGACGACTAATTTGGGTCTAAAACAAAACTGAGTTTTAGCCAAAAGACTGAAACAATATTTGTCAAAATGAAGACTCCAGTACAACACTCTACACACACACACACACACACACACACCTTGATGACGTTGTAGCGGCTGAACACGCCTCCTGCGTTCCCTCCGTCCCGGTGCTCACGGATAGTGCTCTGCATCTAAAAAGACAAGTGTGTGAGTGTGTGTGTGTGTGTGTGTGTGTGTGTGTAAGTGTGTGAGTGTGTGTGAGAGTGAGCGAGTGAGTTAAGTGTGTGTCTGTGTGTGTGTGTGTGTGTGTGTGTGTGTGTGTGTGAGTGTGAGTGTGTATGTGTGTGTGTGGCGCTCCCTCTCACCTCTTCCTCCACAGACTGGAACTCTTTGTCGTCGGCGGACAGGTCGATCAGCACCGTGCCCTGATTGGTGCAGTGGAAGGTCAGGTAGGGATTGGCACCTGTGACATCACAAAGCAGAGGATGAGGAGCGGCGGTGATGAAGGCTGGAGGTGAGCTGGAGTCGGACCCTGCTGTCCTCCCAGGAGCCTCTCGATGCCCTTGATGAGCTTGTGCCTGTGTCCGTAGGCGTTGATCCCGATCTCCTTCAGCTCCTCGTGACCCATGTCGGCCAGCACATCCAGCGTGATCTGTCACACAGGCCGGCCAATCACAAGCCGCCCTCGCCTCAGCCAATCACGCGCGGCGCTCGCCTCACCTGCTCCCGCTCAAAGATGTCCCTCAGATGCTCCAGGCCCAGACTCTTCAGGAACTGAGAGATGTTCATGTCCAGCACGGCTAGAAGACACCCACCACAATCAATACAATCGATAGGATTTCAATACTTAAGGGGAAAAAAAACAACCTTTTTCCTAAAATGAGAAAATTTCAAGAAGTTTCAAGAAGTTGTGTGTTAAAACATAATATCTACTTTGAAAAATGTCTCGATTTAGTATAAAGCATCATTAAGATTTGCATTTTTTTCCCCCAAGCAAGAAAATTCAAGTTCTATTTTCCAACTATAAATTATAGTTACTCAAAAATTATATTTTATTTTACTGTATTTAATTTCCTCTTTGTTGCCGTTTCATTTATGTTCATGTCCAGCAAGGCTAGAAGACACCCACCACAATCAATACAATCGGTAGGATTTCAATACTTAAGGAAAAAAAACTCAAATACCATTACTTAATAAATCAATATTAAAAAAATAAATAAATCAAATAATGTAGCGACATCTTTCTAAAAAGTAAAAAGGCCCAAACTCTGTATTTGTTCACAATAATATTAATAATAATATATCTATAATAATCTGCAATGTCGCTTTGTAGACTCTTGCGTGTTGCTATTAGTGTAATAACGGTAATAACAGTAATAAGGTAAACGCCTCCTCACCGTCGCCCTCCTTGCGCTCCGCCCCCGCGGCTCCGTCCGCCGGCCCCGCGGCTCCTCCGCTAGCCCCCTCGCCCAGCGGCCCGGCCAGGTTGTCGATGCTGGAGGCGGCGCTGAGGCAGGAGGGCGTGGAGGCGGGCGAGATGAGCGTGGCCTGAGGCTTGAAGCAGCTGGGCAGAGCGTCCGGAGGCATGGCGTCCATCAGCAGCGCTCGGATGTCGTCCGCCTGAGACACACACACACACACGCTCAACGCTGGTGGATCACGTGGAGAGAGGGATTGAGTGAGAGGGATGACAGACGAGTGTAAAGACGAGTGAAAACGGGCAGTGGAGAGAGACTGGCTGTAGAATGATAGCAGAGAGAGAGACAGAGTAGAGAGAGAGAGAGAGAGAGAGAGAGAGAGAGAGAGATACTGACAGAGAAAGAAGGGGGGAGGGCACAGAGAGGGAGAAGGGGGTGAAGAGAAAGAGAGACAGACAGAGAAAGAGAGAGACAGAAAAGAAACAGAGAGAGATGAGGGGAGAGGCAGAGAGAGACAGAGCAGAGAGAAAGAGAGAGAGGGGCAGATACAGAGAGAGAGGC